>WEIS01056929.1:0-55614 GCA_013389965.1 Todus mexicanus | reverse complement strand
AAAAGAAAAAAGAAAGTATGATATTTCATCCCTTCATGGTCTCCAGGTGTTAAGACCATTTTACTTCACAGCAATTTTAATTTCTGGGCCTTTTTTACCCCCTCCTCCTCACAAAAACCTGCAGCTGCCAACTATGCTGGCATCTACAACAGCTAGGAAATGAATTTCCCTGTGAAGCAAATTCTTCCAGGATGAATTGAATGAAGGCAGAGCTCATAATTGCACATTACTGAAAACATTTCTGATAAAAAATTGGGGAGATATTTTTATCCACATCTCCAGTTGAAAATTGCTGGGAAAGATGCTTTTGAAAAGCCATCATCTCCAAGCATGTAATTATCAGATCCTTGAACAAAAACTCACGGTCAAAGGAAAAAAAAAAAAAACTTTCATTGAAACAAAAAAAATCAGGGATGGCAATTGTTGGGAATGGAAGGAGACAAATTCTTCATCCTGTGTGATTTTGCACATCACCTAAGTTACCAGACTGATTTGTAAATCCACAGATTAGTAAACTTGGCAGCTGAGAACATCAAGCTTGGTTAGTCATTTTTTTTTTGTTATGAATAGAATAATAATATTTTAAAAAATCTGAAACAGACTGGCAGTCAGAATGTCACAGAACAAGAATTTCCTAGCTCCCGCTTAAGCACGCTTGTCTTGAAACAGTATTCTGCCACCTTGAATAGACAGCCGTACAATGACCTGAGGGTCCTATCCTATCAAGGCTTAAGACCGTGCATTCCCTGACGGGATTACTCACATGCTAAAAATTATGCAGTAGTTGAACTGACAGCTGAAAAGAGCCTTAAATGTTCTTACGCCTGGTAGCGTTCAATTGCCAATCGATGAACGTTGCTAAATATTTATTTTTGCTCTACTTTCTCTCCTCTTATTAATACCTGTTCACTTTAATTGTTTCTTCTGTTTGTAACACCTACACACACCTGAACACACAAGCGTAGGCACCTTCCTTTCAAGCTGCCCAACACCTTTTTCTGACCTTCTGGGTAAACTTGCATATGGTTTCCATCCTGAAGTAGATAATATCACAAGCAATAAACGTTGGCATGCACGTACAAGTATCAATTTTAACAGTCCATTTTCAGAATAAATCAAATCCTACATGCCCTAACATATGCAAACACTTTGGCAGTGCAGTTCTCCTTGGCTTATATGGATTAACAAAACAGAGCAAACATTATAAAGAATAACGAACTTGGACATAAAGCCAAAACCAAGACTTAACACACCACAAGAAATTCCATCCCCTGCTACAGGTCACTCAAAGCCAGAGTACACCTCTTCCAGAAGTAATGAGATTTTCTTAAGCAGGTTGGCAGGGAGGTAAATGGGCTGGAAATGGGACTCCAACCGTTAGTGCTGACACTATGGACTGACATTTTTATTAAATCTCCCTGGCCTTTGCATTGAAAAACATACTTCTGCTAACAAATGTGTACTAATGAGATGTGCATGAGCACAACCTTTTAAGATAAAAACCTCTGCAATCTCCACACAGGAGAGGAAAACTGAATAAAAAGATAATTCGTTTCTGTAGGTCATGAAAAATTGTAGGAAATTACTTCAGTCTTTTTTTTTTTTTTCAATAAAAAGCAATTTTAGTTGAATGGCTCATCTCTGGGAAAGAGCAAGAACTCATTTCCACTATGTAGATCAGCTCATTTATACTTTACATAGTCAACAAAAGATTAGAGACCTGACCACCAAAGCCCTAAAACCGGTATCCTTAAGACTTTATGGAGGATGAGTAAGATGTCACAAGACTGCAGAAGAGCAATATGTACTGTTCAACTTGAAAAAAACCCAAACCAAAACAATGAGAAGTGGTATCAGAGTCAGGGTGAGAGAATGACAAATTCATCACCTCCTCTCTCAGTTCCTAGAATTGACCATCTGCATGTGAGGTGCTAAAAGAAGATGAGGAGGACTAACCGTAAACCTGGATCTACCACAAATAAGTCACACCCACTGAATTTCTTTCTATGACAGAGCAACATTTCTGGATAGATGGAAAATACAAGTTGTTACATCTCAAATTTAGAAATGCTCCTGACACTGTTTCACATGCTATTTCTATAAGTATGTTTGGGAAGCAGGATACAGATGATTATGAAGTGTATGCAAAACTGATTGGAAAACCACACACTGAGAAAACTCATCAGTTGTTCACAATCAGAAGGGATGGATATATTAAACAAAATTCTGTAGGGGCCCATCCCCAGTCTGGTAAAACTCCAGGTTTTCATTAAATGACCTGGATGATTGTAGAGAGATTGCTCCTATGAAGTTTACTGACAGCCGCCAGCTACGAGGGACTGGAAACAGGCTAGAAAGTAAGTTTTGAACCCAGAATGATTCACACGTGTTTGAAAAAACAAATATACAATTCAGTAGAGGTGAACACAAGCTGCCAGATCTGAGCAGAAATAATCAAATGAATAAAAGATGGGGGAAAACCGCCTAAGTGACAGTTGAGGAAGAACTCTTCAGATACTATGAACTGCAAATCAAATACAATTCGACACTGTCATGACATGCAAGAAAAGCTAACACCCTGGTACATACAAAGGTGGCTACAGTCTGCAAGATCTGTGAAATCATCACTGATAAAAGCCTCAACTTAAATGCAGAGCCCAGGTTTGGGTACCACAGTTCAAGAAAGATGTGGTCCAGATGGAGTTCAGATTGAATCAGTGCAGTCTGGTCAGACCTCTAGAAGACCAAAACTTCTGAGACTGGGGGGAGGAATGAGTTGTCTGTGGCAAAAAGAAGAGAAGGGAGGAGAGAGAAATTGTTATTGCTGTCTTCAGACATTTGGAAGAGCGATGCACAGCAGAAAGGAATAACCTATCATTTCTGTTAAGACAGTTAATGGCAACAAAATTGCCAATACAGAAAGCTTTTCCTTAAGTCTAATGAATGAATTTGAGCTGATGCAGTGTTTCCAGCACGGATGCATTAAAATGCAAACTGGATGGACAATAACAGGTATGGCTGATACTAGCTGAGGGCAGGGGAATGGCCCACACAAACTCTCTCTGCCTTGTTTTAGCTCAAGGAAATTAAGATCACTGTGATTCAGCTCCAGATCCAGGGATGTTTGTCTTGGTACACAAACCCCAGTTTAATCTTTCATTTTGCTGTAACTCAGGCAAAGCTGACAAGTGACGTAAGCAGCTTGATGAGCAGGAGTTATATTAAATAGCACTATTGTGATAAATTCTTCAATAAGAAAGATAAAATCTTTCTTCCTAGGAGATTTATCTGTGAAGATTTCCTCCTGTCTTTTCCTTGCTCTTCGCATTAGTTTTCCATCCCTTTCAGATATTTTTTTCTGTTTCTACTCTTGCCTATCTGGCAAGCAGGTAAGATGTGGGGCTATCGCAGAGAGGGCACAGCACAGAAAAGAGGAGCTGATCCCTTGAAAACCAACAAGCAGGAAGGGGCAGACATCTATTAACAAGTCTCTTTTCCTGGCTATTGTCTCCCTTCAAATAAAGGGTGCAGCTTGCTGGTCAGGAAGATGGCAGGGGAAATTCACACTGCTCTCCTCGGTTTGCAGAGAGTCCATCTCACTTATGTTAAAAGCATGACTTCTAATGGTAACAACAAAAAATAACCCTAAAACCAAACAACAGTCTCAAACAGAAAAAGCATTGAACATCCTTATCTCTGTTTATTTATTGCCTTATATACAAGCCATGTTTAAAAAATAAAAAGTAATGAAATTACCCAAATGCACACATCTGAAATACGAAGGGTCTTCTGAAGTTGCCTGCACTGTAGTCAATTAGCCGTTTAACTTGGGCTGGTTTAATCCTCAGCTGGTCACTTGGAGCAGCATGAAGGAGATTCAGTGAGCTCTGCCATTCTGCCCACTCCTGCAGTGGTCCTGCAGTAAGGACTAACTGAACATGAAGTTTGCTAGAGCAAAACACAGAGGGTCTTCCCAGACTTCAGCAAGACCATAAAGCATTGTAGGGAAGTCGTCCAACAGCACAATTGCAAGGTCTCCTGTGGAAACACGCTATCGCTGGTATCAGCAGAGCCATACACAAGCCTACTCGAACCAGAAAATAAAAAATTCCTCTGTCTCTCACAAGAAAATCACAACTAGTTTGCATTTTCTGACCCTTCCATTCTGAAGGAGAGGCAAAAGTTCTGTATTATTAAAATATCCCATTAGAAAACTTTCAAAAGTGGCTGGAGGAGAGGAAAGAAACCACCACACCCTAACAGTGGTAGGGCCCAGGAAATACTTCTGAAACATTTGGATGCCTCTTTAAAACAATCCATCTGGTTTCTGGTTTTCCCTATCACATTTAAAATGCTAAGAAGAGTGATATAATAGCGATTCACTCTTATTGCTTCCATTTCAGATGATTTCCAGATGAAGAGATGAGTCTCATGGAAAAGCCAGGTTATCGGGAGAAAAAACACATTAAGGACCCACTGAGTGACCAAAAGAGAGCCTCCTTACACATCAGCAACGCAAACCCAATGGACTGTAATCAATCCCCTCTCAAAGCTTGGTTGTTTTTTTTTTTCTTTTTCTGTGCACTTAAGTAACTAGGAAGAAAAGGGATGGCTGACATGAAATGAGATGGTTGTCCACTCCTTGTTCTGTGGCTGGTCAAAGGATGGCCTCATGTGTGGATGCCAAGGGAAACAGTGCCTGCTGAGTGATGAAAGCCTGGGCTTGGCCCTCAGCAGCACCACCAGCACAAACGGGAAGGGTCTGATACCAGGGTGAAGATGGCTTTCTTACCAGCTCAGTGACTTCACCATGCCCTTGTACGTGACAGAGCTATGGACGATATTGACCCAAGGTTCTCAAATAAAGGTTTGGGACTGAGATTAGGAATATTTCTCATTTGGTCACCCAACACCCAGACAACACCACCATTTGGATCAACACAGCAGTCATTGGGATTTGCATGTTTGATGTTTTTGGTGACACATTGGAGGAACTGGATAAATGATCCCCCCTGTGGCTGGTGGCATCCAGAAGACTCCCCCAGCACAGCTGGTATCAGCCACCTCTGAGCTTGGGGCCCAGCTTATGGCTCAGCCCCAAAAGTGATAGGAGCTCCTGCCAAGTTGTCTTTTGATCTTTTCATGGAATAGCTGCATTCCTGCCCCATTAAATCATGTGCCAAGATTCGCTCTGCCTACCAGGACTCACCACCATGTCTCAGGCAGCTTCAAAATAAGCCCCAGCCCCCAAACTGCTCATTGCTCTGCTGCTGCAGTAAGTGGACATTATTTCTAGTCACCATCCATACGACTGGGCAACACAGCCAGGCTAAATTGCTTCACATTTGGTTTACTTTACTACTCAGATTTAGGGAAGGAAGACAATTTTCTAAAGTTAGGTTCATGCTTTAGGACATCTTGAGGCCAAGGAGAGGACAAAGTCAGACCCACTATATCACTTCAGGCAATGTAAAATGATTCAGTAACCATAAATTACCCCTGTATTTCAAACTCCAAAGTCTTTGCTTTTGGAAGGCAAACGCTTGCATCAGAGCAGAAGAGCCAAGCTCCATGCAGTATATTTAGCTACAACAATCAGAACTACAGCACACAACAAAGTACCTGAATACTGCACCCAGTTAGAAGTATCAGAGCCTGTTCACTCTGGAAAAACTGGGTTCAGGATTTGGTGACTGTGTCCTTCGTAAAGGTGCCCTTCTCGACTCAGCTACCCACTCTTTTGCAGAAATGAAATAGATTTTTCTATATTTTACAATAATAGTGAATTGCTCACCCCAGGTTTCTAAAACAGGTTAGCAGCTCATGGAAATGGTAGATTCCTAGGAGGAGCTGAAATATTTATTAGACATGGTAGCAGTAGATAACACTGGAGGTAGGGGTGATGTCAGTGTTCAGCAAAGTCCCTGAACCCTGTCTTGCCCCCAGCCCTCACCATTGCTGAACACCCAGCCCATTCACATGTTGATCTTGAAAAATAGAAGAGCTATGTTTAAATTTTGTTACAAAAAACCCCAACAAAACCAAGCCACAAAACAGCTGTAAAGGCTCGGCAATATCTGGAGTTCCTTAAGAACAGCCCCTTTCTGCCACTTCCAGCTGGAAAAGGAGAAGGAGGGAGGCAGCCTGAAGGGTACTCTCCAGTGGTCACAGGGAGAAATTCTTTCCGGAGAAGCAGAGGTATATTTTGCAAATCAAAGCAATTAAGTCAGAGTTTGTATGTGACGGTTTGGATTTGTAAAACCCCCTTCAAAACAGCACATGAAATCATTAATGGTATTTAAGGTGGTTAAAGAAAATCAGAGTAATCAAAAGTAAACTACTGGAGGATGGGGGGAAAAAAAAAATACAGACAGGCTCACTCACCAAAGTCTGACTGCAAATCCTTTTTCAGTCCACAAAGCATGTCTGCTGTTATCTATCAAATCATTCAACTAATTGCAAGAGCCGCTCCTTTCTCCCTGCCTGCACTGAAATGACTTTCCAGCCAGCCCAGGCTCACTTTCGGGCTGCCTCCCACAGCCAAGCGCGGCTGCAGCGCACACGCTGCTCCTCACTTCACGGCAGGAAAATAAGCAAAGAAATCGTCCTGGGCATTCCAGTTTGTGCGGACTCAAAAAATGTGGCGATCCTTTTGAAAGCAATGTCTTTACATGGCTGTTTAACACGCGACTCACCAGTCCTGTGTAGAAAGAGGAAAATGAAGGGTACGGGGGGGTTTAGCCAGTCCTAAAAATCCCGTGCTAGTTCTCTCAGCTCGACTGGCCATGAGGCATTGGAAAGCCAAAGTTGGAAGCGCAGTGATTAAAGGGAACAGCTGGTTGAAGCGGAGGCAGCCACTGAACCTTGACTCTCCGGCAGATGCAGCAAATGTCGAGCGCGCACTTCATTCCTGGTGGGACCGCGCCTCGCGCCTTGCTGGTCAGGATCGGACATCATCTCATGGAGATGCGCTGGCCCATTCCTGTCCCAACCCTTCCAGCGATTTCATGGGGATTTCACGCAGAGGGGAAAAAAAATTAAATATATATAGAGAGAGAAAAAAAAAAAATAGCTAAAAGGATCGGCAGGCAGGCGATGCTGCGGCGGAGGTAGGGCTGCCCTCGGAGCTAGCTGCAGAAGTTGGCCAGCAGCGGAGCCTCCCACAAACCTCCAAGTTGCAGCAGCAGCAGCGGGGCTGAGCGCAAGAAAAGGCTGTGACTGCAGTAGTGCCTGACACACTTTCCTCTCCCCCACCCCCTCTTGGCAAGTGCTTGCAGAGCCTCCAGCACCTTTCAAGGCAATGTCAAGCTGCTGTCAAAGCATTACACTGCCTCCCAAACACACACACACACAGAGCGCTTGTAAGGGAGTAGGAAGCTGCAGTCTTGTGTCCTGCCTACAGCGTTTTCTGAAAACTCGGTTTAACCCTTTCTTAGGAAGGGCAGAGGAACCAGCACTGGCAAAACGCATGCAAGTGCTGTGCTAGGATTTGGGCAACTAATAGACTGCAGCGAGGGAAGGTTTTGGGGGCAATGCTGGTCACCAGCTGGGTCACAGGGAGTCCCGCCCTCCAGGACGAGATGCTTCACAGCTTCCCCCAAAACAGCTGGTCCTACATCTTGGGTGGAGACAGGGTACTGGACTAGAAAGTTGCTGTAGTAAGCTAGTATCTGCTTCCGTTGCTATTAGGATGAAAAACAAAACAGGCTAACTTGCGTTGGAGATACAGAGCATGCAGGTGATCCGACTACCCCGGCCATGAGGTATGCAGCAGGGGAGGCAGCAAGGGCATGCACAGGGCTGGCATCCCACCTGCAGCACCATGCAGGTCCCCATTTCAGTCGAGCTGTGAGATGCAAACTCTGTTCATATCAAGTAGTCCACAGCTTTAATCTAAAAGACAGTTTTCTCTGTAGTCACTCAATTCCCTTGGGAACCGGTATCATCTATAACAGCAAGATTATATCCACAAGTAGTGAGGAGAGGGCAAGACCAGAATTGTCCAAAGTGCGAAGGCACAAAAGCTATCTACATTTTTGTATGAGGGATCAGTCATGTTTGAGACCCTTGATTTGGGTGAAAGTGGTCAAGAGGTTATAAATTTAGAAGGAAGCTCAGGGAGAGGCAGCAAGATTAAGTCTTGTTTCCTTAGGAAATAACTCAGGATAAATCAAAAGAGCCTAAATACATCCGGATGTGCTAGCAGGAAATTTTGCAGACCTGCAGACCCCAACTCTCTGTGCAGCCCATGTTGGGGAGGAGAACTTGGTTTCAGCCTAATGCCAGAGTTCTTGCTTGGATTGAAATGCAGCAACATGTCTATTTTGGTTCAAACTCAGCTGTTTCATGCACAGACGACTTATACAAAAGCAGTAAAATTACTAAGTAAGAAAAAAATACTTACAAAAGAGATATTTTGGTCCATAATTTGTTTTTAAGAAGTTGTTCAGTCTGACAATAGACTCAATTAGTAATTGAGCCCAAATTTATAATTAGATTTTTTTTTTACACAGCTATTAATTCTTTTGATGTAGAGAAATCTCATCTTAAAGGAAAAAAAATATCTCCAATCACACCACAAATACAACAAGAATCTTCTAATTTGAGAATAGCCCATTGCTTTGGGTGCCATGAAATGGACATCTCCAATGAGATGCTTTAAAGAAAAGCTACAACCAACTGTATATGTTTATACCACCATAAAATTATTCCCATAATATCTGCTGCATTAAGAAAAGATATGAGAGGGCAGGTCTACTACAGAAGCTGCTTGGGTTTGTGGGTGAGAATTGGATGTAGCTGCTCCATTCTTCTGCTGCCGGTAGGGAAATAAGAGGCATTTTGGCATTTCAAACCCAGAATTGCTTGTGGCATTTGTTGAGCTGGCTGGCAAAAGACCAGAGCACCAGGAGCTTGGAGAGGATAAAGATGTTTACTTTATGGTTTATGGCCAAAGCCCACAAACACAACAGTTCCTTCATGTTTCAGGTGGCAGTATATTAAAACCAGTTGGAGAGCACAAACTGAGTTTCTAATGGGGAAGGAAAAGGATATGCCACACACACCAACAAAATTAGGCAGCCTAACCACATTATGACGTCAAAATATATAGGTGTCATAAAACAGCCTGAGGAACTAACCTAAACTATAACTATACCTTGACAAACTTGAGGAAGAGCGTGTATGGCTTTGATTTTCCATGGTCTGTACCTCCTGAAATTAACTTTATTCTTGTGTCCTCAGAATTAACAGCTATCCAAAAAATACCAACTCCATACAAGCTTCACCTGAGAATGTCTGGGTTTTACCCATACACTGTGCTCAGTGGTAAAAGAAGTTAATTTGGGGGTGCCAGGTAAGATGTTTAAAAAGTCTTTCCACAGGAAAAAACAAAAAAACCAAACACTCTGTTCTGCTTTCTTGGGATATACTGATCTCCTAGTACCATCCTAGGAGTAAAGAGGGTCTAGGGAACACTTTCTTGGGCCACCTATTCAGTATAAAATGCTGAGCCAAAAGACAGCGCAGGCCGAGGACAGTCCACAGCTAGACCAGCTTCTGGGTGGTCCCTAGTGGAAATATCCATCTGTGCTGGTTCTTCACTGTCATCTTCACAACTAAAGAGGAAATACCTGCCAACAGGCCACCAGTTCAAAGAAAAGAGTATTTACTCTTAGGAACAGGATGCCTATAAGCAAAAGTCATTTGTTTTAAGCAAAGAATAGCAACCCTTACATGCAGGCACATGTACTAGTGCCCGATTAACCATTTCTTATACCCAACACATACTGCCCTGCTCTTGAACTTCATATATCTTTCCCCAGAGCTAACTTACGAATCCTCCCAGAACCTCAGTGGGAGTGCAGCTACAAATCTTACATGGTCTAAATTAGTTGGGATGACATTTACAAAATACACTTTTATGCAAACAAGACAGGGAGGACAGCAGAGGGAAGATCACAGGCTATCCAGAATATCAATGATTTAGTCCACTGCTTGACGGGTATTTATTCCTGCGATTTAAACCATTACTTATTTAACCACATCCAAAAGCATCCTCATCAGGAGTCACAGGACTGTGGAACACTCCAGCAAGATCCTGAAATGGACCATTTAGTGTTGAACACGCTCTGAGCCCGGGAGAGTACAGACAGGATCTTACATCACACCACATTAGGAAGTCTCAGGAGACTTTCTGAAGACAGTTGAATGAACATAATGAACAGCCAGCCACAGGAAAATGATGAGGAAAAACACCCAACCACACGTACTTAAAGCATGCAGAGAAACACCGAAGTTCTAACCGCATATAAAAATCATATTATTAGCAGCAGAAATTGCTTTGGGTTAGGAAAGGTTCAGAAGAGACTGACGCAGATGCTTTCTATTTCTTTCAAATTCAGATCTTAAATTAAGATTTTACATTGCCATCTCCTTCTCCCCATCCTACTTCTTCCATTTCAAAATACATGCCTGCACATCAGGGGTCTGCCTGGGGCTGGGGATCCCTTTTCCTGCTCATCCACCCTGTCAAGGCTTATTTCTGGCATAGCAGGCCCAGTGCTTTTAGATGTCTTACTGGGAAAGACATTTTTTTTACTGGGAACTCCACCCTGGTTTTGCACAAAATCAAGAACTTTGGAGAGCGTACACCTCCCCATGATTGATTTTTGGTTGCAGTGTACAGGGAGGAGGAGGAGGGACAAGAGGAAGACCCATCATTCTCTTAGTGGAAGAGACTTCACAGCTGATTAACCAGCTATCCCCTGGCTGCACATTTGCTCCATTTCATCTGCTCCAATTTTACATAGTTGTGCTTATTTAGAAACCCCAGACAACTGGATGCCAGCCTGAGGCCTGCAGCAGGGCTCATCTTTGGTCTAAGCAGATGCCCTATTTTTCCACACACAGCCCCAAAATGCAAACATGCTGATTTACTGGTACATTTCTATGGGAAGGGAGAGCGGACTTAAAAAAATATATCTTTAAAGAAAAGGGTATTTAAACAGTTTAATAATGGAGTCAGAGGAAGAAGTCCTTGATTACTCTTTCCTTTAAGTACAAATTCCACCAGCCAGTCCTAAACATTAATTTATTACAGGTAACGAATACTGAAAGATAAATTGACCCCTCCAGGAGGCAATTAGAGCCCTTGCTGCACACATACTTGCAGAGCACTGAGACGGAGAGCACTGCTAGAGATACTTCCAAGAGCCCCATCCATTTCCTCACCACCAGAGCACAATAAAAAGATTGCTGTGTGTTTTGCTGCTTAACCATTTCAGAAAGAGCCATCTGCACCTGTCATCACCTGCCAGCACCGCAGGGGAGCGGTGGGGGAAGATGGTGGTGGGGAATGCAGGATGCCTCCCAGAGCTATGATTAATGGGAATGAGGAAGCCCTGCAATGACACCCTCTCCATGTGACGCCAGCGCTTTCGCATTCCCCAGTTACACATTGCACCTGTATGCCAGCATCCCTAACTGGGTTGAAATGCACACCAAAGTAATAGACTTTTAGCTCAGGAAAGAAAGAAAGCTCAAAACTGTAGTAATTGCAAGTTCCAGTTTTTAAAAACTGAAATTTTGGGGTTTTTCCCAATGACCAATGTCCCCTAGCCAATCTCATCAGATCTCCCTCCTAGCAACAGGGGACACTTCCTTCTGTGTTCCCTGTAGATGCAAGCCCAGGCACTTAAATCTTTCTTTGCTAAATATACAAACAAGACAGTGAGTCTGTGTCTGGGACAGCACTGATCCTTTCTCTCTGAATCAGTCTGGTCTTCTCAGTTGGACTCCTCATAAGAAATTATAACCCATGATGGCTCAAGCCCTTTCTTCTTGCAAGCAACTAAAAACTGAGTTATCTAGAAGATTTTTAGCTAAATGGATGAGAGAAAATATCTTGTCTCAACTTCATAGGTAAAAGGCCACCCTACTTCACCAAAATCAACCATGAACTACATTTAACTCCCTTGAAAAACTCCCTTGATTGGTCTCAGCCAGATGACAGAGCATAGCAGCCCTCTGAACTTTTGTATGTTCACTTTGCAAACACATGTTCACTGATGCTTTACATTTTATTTCTCCGTGTGTGTTCCTCGCAAAACCACACGTGGAACAAGAGGATAAATACGTGAGAACAGGCCCATGAGTAAAACTCAAGGCTCAAGTCACTAGGCTAACAAAGAAGATGGGATGTACCCATCGTGATTACTAACAGCAGCAAATTTAAGGGATTGGACTACATGAGATGAACTGTCACAGAAAAGAAATAGCTACACGGATTTGGGAATTAAAATATTCTAGCCCAAAACCCAAACGAGAAGAGCAGGACGCCATTTTCAATAGTCGTGGAGTTTTCTTTTTTTGTTGTTGTTGTTAAAATTTTACATACAACATCCTTTCAGATCCACAAAAACATTCAGCACCACGGTCGCAACAGTGACTTCGCACACACCTCTTTTCATTCTCTTGGCCTCCCTTTCCTCATGGTCTGCCTTGCTACTGGGGCTTTTCTGAGTGAACCATAGGATCAGGCCTGCAACCAGCTGCCAGAGGACATCACACCGCTGGGTAAAACAGGTTTTTCAAACAGCAGTCAAAAGCCATAAATAACAAGCCCTATTACAAGAATCATACCTGTGAGCCATGCCCCCACCAAGGCACGGTGTCACACCACTTCAAAGCATGTTCCAGCATTTCTGGGTTTAACCTTAATGCTCAGTGGCTAACCTGTCTCCTTCAAGCAGCAACTCCTTACTGCACTCTTTCAGCTAATACCTCAGTCAGCAATCTGAAGGTGTGAAAACAGGCCCAAAACCCTGGTGAAAGGACTTGTAATGTTCAGTCTGTGTGTGGGGAGGAAAGTGCTCTGAACTCTAGGGAACAACTGTATTTATGGGTCCTTCACTTGTACTTCAGGTTATGCAAAGAGCAGCCCCAGCCCTATTGCCCTAGCTGAGGCTATAAAGAGTTGGTCCTCAGGGCAGTGTGGAGCACATATTTCTCCCTTAATACTGTATATATACTATGTCATTTTCTTCCATAGTCACTGAACATTAGGAGAAATCCCATAATTTACCCTAAGCTCTGGATTTCTGGATCTGAGTAAGCAGAGCAGAACACTACAGGCTTGGGGACTCCAGTGCTGATAAGAGAAAGAGCATAAGACAAATAGGCTGCAGCAAAGTACAAGATACTTTATTCCCCAGCCAGCTCTAATGATACAGAAGAGCTTGTTCAGGGACCTTGTTAGCAGAGGTCATCCCAACAAAATTGAATCTCAGCTTTCTGATGGTTTTTTAAGCCAAATGGAGATGAGCTTGACAAGACATAGCAATAAGCAATGCAGCAGGAGGTTAATGATCTATCAGCAACCACCAGCCATGCCAGGGCAAGGTGGGAGTTTATGACCTGGTCCAAAAGGAGCAGTACAATGGGAGCCACATGCACAGCATCTGAAAGCAGGTCCATCACTTTTAGCTAGACAGAGCATATTTCTCCCATTTATCTCTACCTCTGTAGCCATATTGTATAGAACGAGCACTTTTTCTGGGTGAAATGCAAGCACCCATTTTGGGATGCTCCTAATTAGCTTTACTTTTTTTCTCCCCCTTAAATCTTTCATAGCAATGTAGCTAGCAGATAACAAATAGTCTTAGGACACAACTAAAATCCTCTTGAGCATGCACTGAACCACCTCAGCAAAGTATAGCACATGAACTGAGGAACCATTCAGAAACAGAGACCAAGAGTAGTGCCATGTAACTGAGGAGAACCAAAATGTCCAATAGCTCCCACCTTCTCAGCTTTTAGTTATCAGTGTGCTGAAATTATATCAACTTGTTCACAACTCAAAAACTGGAGGGAAAAATAAGTGTCCAAGTTCTTCAGTGATGGGACTGGTTCCCAGTTTTAAGGTCATGAAACCACTCCAACTTAGAGTGAGTTCATGGCAGCTGCACTTGGCACCTCAACAGCAGCACCAGCACTGCCCCGGCAGGATCAGTTCATCATCTCTCCAGCAGAAATGCTTTTTCTTCTTTATATTTTATTAATATTGCCAAGAATTATACTAGTGATGGGTCTGTATTAGCAGCCAGCCAGTATCAATCCTCTTTTTTCACAGTTGGTAGGCAGTTTAGATTTAAAAAGCTCCATCACATAGACCATGTTAGTCAAAAACAAAAGAGAGGAAACATCCTCCTGTGGACCTTTGGATATAGAGGAAAAAATGGCGAACTGGCACTTCAGCCCTCTAGAACCAGGAAAGCAGTCCCAAAGCTCAGTCAGCCCAAGTGACAGCAGGAGCTGCCCCATGGGAACAGACATGTGAAAGCACTGATGGGGCTGCACAGGACACAAATATCCCTGAGGCCCTGACTGTGTTACATGCCACAAGAGTTTGGGTCTTTGCAATAGTAGCGTCTGAAGACTTTTGCTCCAAAAAGACCCAGCACTTGAGCTCAAACAAAGGGTCCTTCCAGTAGCCATGCCACATCCCACTCCAAGGGAGAGAGGCAATACTACAGCTTACTGCAGCCCAAAGGATGGGTCTTAATATTTAGTCAGCATCCAATTCTACTCCTCTCTGCAGGAAGAAAAACCTCTGCATCTTCCCCTTAAAAGATTTATCTTGGCACTCGTCTTTTCAGAGGCAATGCTGCCAACACAGATGGAAAAATAAGCAAGTGGGTCATCACTCCTAGCAGTTGTCACACAGTTTCTTTTCAATGAGTAGCAGTGTAACAATGCATTAACAATAAATGAAATGCCATGTTAACACTAATTTGCATAGTACTGAGCCACAGTGCTTTGCTTCCTCTATTCTCCTTCCAAACTCTCCTGACCTGCATATGAATCGAGATGAAATTTAATTGCTGGGGCATTCAGCAGAATCACTGAATTCCTGCTTAATGAGGCTTCATTTGTACTCTGTTGCATCAGACACCTTCTCTCCAAGGTGCTGTATTAACTAGCTCAGATGTAAAATATTTTCCAAGGCATATTTTCATATGCATTTCAACAAAGAAATTGGAAAAGCGCTGACTGCAAAAAGACGATGTTAATATCAGTAGTATGATAAGGCCAGCGAGATCCCAAGAGCACCAAGCCATATTCCTTAAACAAGAAAAGCTTAATAGCTTTTATATCTGCTCTTACGCACTACCACACAGTACCTACGCTGTGCAACTCTTCTAGAAGAGACAAGGCAAAGCTAGGTGGGAACTGGCCAAGGTCTGCATGGGAGACAGCCAAGACCTAGGAGCAATACCAATAATTTTGGTGACTCAGAGAAACACACATCCCACTTTGCACCCAAGAGTCAGAGCTCCGGATGGTTTTGCATTCAGATAACTCATTGAGCTTACCTCATTCAGAAGTCCTTGGCCATGGATAGAGGGCTAATTTCCATCTCAGGTACCTCAGCCCACATAGCCGAGCAGCTCCCTGAAAGATCAGCCTTTCTTTTCTTTTTTCTTTTTAATTTTTTTTCTTTTGCTCAGATGTAGCACAACCACTAAGAGCAGCCCAGGCATGGCTGTGTTTCAGAGTCCCACACAGCAACCAAAGGCACAAGACCCCCAAAACACAGCTGATCCCATTAACTTGTGCTACTATGGGATGCAGGGCTGCCTGTGCAGTGCTGACAGGGATACCTGGCTGAGGGGGAACAGTAGCCAGCGCTGGATGAGGCCTCGAGCTAGCTGTCGGCTCCAGCTTGAGCCTTTCAGCCACGCTGGGTCTGCAGCACAGACCACGCTGAGTGTTGCCCACACTGCACTTATATGGTAGCTGCAGGAAACACAAGGGGAACAGATCACAGTAAGCAAACAGATAACCCAAGAGATGCTGCAAACCGCAGTGGTCGGTGCACAGCTTTCCAACGTGAGGTAAAACCAGGTTAGACTCCCTTGCTGCCGCAGGAAGGATCCCAGCTCGACCCAGATGCCCCAAGGAGTGGTGCAGCGTTTAGAAGTGCTCGAACATGCAGACATCTTTGGACAGAGTCGATCAGCCACGTGTTTTGGGGCGAGGCATTTCCATCTGCCGGTTTGGCTCTGGCTCCAGCTTGTGAAGCTTTACCTCCCAAGCTGGGACAAAGCGAAGCCACACACAGCTCCAGGTAACCCCCAAGTGCTGGGACCAGCGATATATAAATAAGCATTTTGGCTTTAGAGCATGTGGAGCTCCCTGAGGGACTGCAAATTGCTTGTTATTGCAGGCTTGCAAGATGGGATCAGCCTCACTTCTCCTCCCATCCAGGCTTCCCAGGAACAGTTAGAGCACACTCATAGTGGTATGTGCAAGTTCATTCTTTTACTTACAAAAATCCTGCTTACAACTCATCCCCAGCATGGGTCCAAACAACAACTGTGGATTCTTGCTAGTTGCAACAGGCCAGAAGACAGACCACAAAGTCAGTTTGCCATTTGCATTATAAGGGGAAAGAATGGGGAACAGGGTACAGCACAAGGCAGTCTTAATTATCCCAGAGTAGCTAATTATGAAGGATCTAAATTGACAGAAATAAAACCACATGGTCAATAATAGTATTTTTTTAAAGCTGGAAATTTTAGCCCATTATCTTTCCAGCTGAAAAGCTTTAATTGAAAATGGCTAATCTTCCAGTGGGTTCAGGAAGGGTTTACAAGCTAATTGCTCTCTTTTCTCTAGGATTAACACTGTGTTCTGTGAATAGGGGTGGAGGGCAGCAGATGTGCAGCCTTCACTCTCTTTAATCCAAATGCCCCCACTGCCACAGATGCTCCCAACGCTGTGCAGTGGAATAATGGAATTGATTTCTTGCACATAAAGTAGTTGTTCCCAAATTAAATACAGCTATCTATTAGGAAGGGAACAATAAATTTCCTCCACCACACATCTCTATCACGAAAGACACATCATTGGCCTATAAAAATCACTGATGGAAGTAAATCTTGTGGGAGAGAGAGCAGCTAACAGATGAATTTACCATTCTCCTTTCGTAACTGGTACCTGGTATCGTTTGGACATGGGCAGAAAAGCCATTATGATACAGAAGTCAGAGCGTGATCCCGCAAACTTCAGGGTGGTCAGGACCTGGCTGCTAAGCTCTAGGCTGGGAGAAGGTTTGAAGGAGCTGGTGGGCAGAACAACTGTGTTCCATTTAAGCAGAGAGAAATTGCTTTTGTTTTGTTAACCACAATGGCAACCTAACAATCTACCACCCTCCCAGGCTGCAAGTAAAGTTAGCTGGTAATCTCAAGGGCCTGGAGTAGATGAGAAATTACACGAGAAAAAGGGGTTGGCTTGACTTTGTGACCTTTTGGGATAGATGCACTTAAGGAGGGAAAGAAGGATCCCTAATAGCAAAGACAGAACAACCCATAATTCTCAGAAAGAGGGGAGAGGGAGAAAAAGTGCATTAAAAGACTCCTGAAAATGATCAAAATCAGATTATGGCCATTCAGCTCTTGCCACTACAGGGCAAGGAGGACTGAGTTCTACTTCACAAGAAATCTGCACCCCCACTGCTCAAAAAATCAGGCATCTGGCACCTCCTTGAAAGATCCTGACTACCATTTCAAAAGGGTAACACAGCTGTTAGCAAAGCTTCTTTTCATATTCCCATTATCAGACTGGGGAAGGCTGCACCATTAGGAGCAGCAGTGTGCCAACCCACCCTAACCAGGCTGCAGCTCAGGAAAGCAGCAGAGTGCCTGGGCCCAAAAGGCATGGGGAGGAGGATGAAGCACTTAGTGTTTGAATCAATAGGCAAGTAAAGCCAATGTTTTGTGTCAGAAAGTCTCAGCAGTGCTGTTTAGAACAAGAGAAGCACCTTTCAGGAAGGCACTAGGGAAGGCATCCATCCCCACCTATCTCAGCTAACAGGAAAGCATCACCCAGACTTTCTCTTGGATGGCCAAGGAGAAAAGCATCTTTTCCTAGAGTACAGTTCATCTCAAGTCCCTTCAGCTGAGCTCCTGACTTCAGTGATCTGTAAGCTAGAGAGAAGATGCATCTCTTTTGACAGAAACAACAAATGCAGCTCACTAACTGCTTCCCCTATTCCTCCTCTCCTTTTTAAAACCTCGAATTCCCTGCTGAATCACTATCAAAGGGAACATACTAAAACCCAGCAAGAAAGCAGTGCAAGCACCACCAATTCAAGAGTGCCTCAGTCAAACCCATGGCAGCAGGAGACACAAAAGTCCAGAGAATGGGTACCAGACACAGAAAAATCAAGAGCTCAACTAGTCTTTAAAAACTGGCTTTGTGTAAATTCAACTGAATATTGCCTTTTCAAACCCTTGCCTAGAATAGTCACTAAGCTGCTGTCCTAAATGAAGTCTTTCACCAGCTAGAGAAATGGAATCTTTAGTGCTTAAATGAAGACGAATTGTTGCCAGTCAAAGCATCACACTGCATTCAGCAGCGATCTCTATCACGCAGAGGATTTCCTTGACTAAGGGAGAAAACCTTCCGAGCAAGCAGATGACAGACACGCATATCACAGACATATGACAGTATTAAAATCTAGATGGATGCTGAGATATTAACAGCACGGATTAGGAGGGGATATTTTCAAAACTCTATTAACCCAGTGACCCAGTTTGTGAGAAAGACGCCTTCTCATTTGTACCTTTTGATTACACATGAGAAGAGGCAGCCTGTGGGCACTCTCGGCTACCTCAGCAGCCATTTGCATGCTGAAACACAGTAGTTACACGTGCAACAAGGCATTGCAGGTTAGAGATTTCATTAATTTTTGCCATAAAGTTTAGAGCAATATTTAGAGCACAGCTGTTCCCTCAACATCTTTCTTCCCTGTGCTTTCCTGGATGTTGTTTCTGCTACTCAAAGGCACAGAAACTGCAGCAGTACTTCACTCTCCAGAGCACCACCTCTTACTCCAAGAGTGTTTTTCTGTGCAAGGATCACTCAGAACAATATTGAAAGGCTTACGGCTACAAACCGTATTACTCCACGAAGATGAATACACAGAACCCAGGCCACAATCAATACCGGATGAATTATTGCCAAAAAAAAACAAATTTTGAAGCTGTACATTAGGCAAAAAGATGCTTTGACTGCCTCCTCTCTTTTTTTTTTTTTAAAAAAAGGCACAGAGAAAATTATTTTCTGAAAGCTCTAAGAAGAGCTACGAAAACCTGTGTTTGCTGTCTCCCACCTTCACATTAGCTGACATCCCTGACACACAGTAATAACCAGACCTATTTCAGAACAAGAACTAGCGTTACAGGTTTAAAAGAGCTCCCTAGAAAAAGGTTTTTGCAACAGAAACTTTCTCTCCAATTACTTACAGAATGGCAATTCAAGAATATTTATGCTCTAAATAGATTGTACTGTAAAATCCTTCCACTCAACTATTCATTTGTTGCTAAGAAGAAGCGCAAGGCTTAAGAGGATGTGGAGATTTGAAAGTTACGGGTTTGTTCTCTATATAGCCTTAGAGTTGACACATACACGTTGGTTGGAGGGGACACAAGAAAATAGGTCTTGATCAAAATGATCAGACAGAACAATGCCTGAGGAATGGGTCGCAAAGGTAGAGGGTATTAAAGCTTCCTTGTAAGATTTCAGGTGCACCCCTGCAGTAGTCACACGCTTCTGGAGAGCATCGCACATTAGGCCAATTACCTACATTTTCTGTGATTTTCCAAGGAAATTAGGGACTGGATTCCTTTAGAAAAAAGCATTTGCCTCAAGCCTATCAGGGTGGCTTTTTAGGTAGCAGTTGCATCATTGCAAAGGATGTTTGTGATCTGAATTGAGTCCACATCAGATAAGCTATTAAATATACAAAGCATCATGTAGCCTTAGCCCCAAAATGACTCATTCCTGGTGTAAAGTGATTTAGCCAGAGGAAAAGGGTACAAATGCTATTCACAAATCATTCCTGTAGCTACCACATCAGTCCACTCCCAAAGCCACTCTCTCTTCTCCCATCTTCTCTGGTGAAAGCTTCCATCCAGCCTCCCCTGGAAATGCTACCATGAAGGAACCCCATGGACAAACACAAAAATACTCCCCTTAGTTGGGGGGCACCCAACAACATAAGCATACCTGAAGGGAAGTTGTAGACAGGAGGGGGATGGGCTCTTCTCTCAGGCAATTTGTGACAGGACAAGAGGGCACAGCCTGAAGCTGCACCAGGGAAGGTTTAGGTTGGACATTTGGAGGCACTTCCTCACAGAAAGGGTGATAAAACACTGGAATGGGTTGCCCAGCGAGGTGGTGGAGTCACCGTCCCTGGAGGTGTTTGAAAAAAGACTAGATGCCACACTTATTGGCAGGGGTTAAGTGAGTGGTGGTGGTAGGTCATAGGCTGGACTCGATGATCTAAGAGGTCTTTTCCAGCCTTAATTGTTCTATGATTCTATGATTTACTGGGACTGTGTGGGGTGAAGGGCTGGGAAGGTGGGTGCCTATGGCTGTGCCTGCTCCCCACTTTGAGAAGGGAGGTGGGCACATCCATGCCACCAGCCCCTGCATCTGCTCATGCTGCCCAGGGTTGGCCAGCTTGGCCTCCTGACCAGGATTCACCTCTGCTGAGGGCAAGCCAAGTGCACCAGTCTCCCTCGCTCTAAGAAGAAGGTATTTGGCAGGATTTGACGGTTGAGCATAATTCCAGATGAAAGAGGCCAGACTGATGGATTTCCGCATAATTAGGAGTATAATACCGCATTTTAAAGCCTCCTAAATACACACAGTTAGCAGAGGGCGGCACACTCGGCAGAAGCCCATCCCTTGCCACAAGAGACTAAAGCTGGCACTAACTGGATGCAGATCTTAATTTTCTTTAATACCTCAGCAGCCTAAAAGCAGTGGAAGATCCAAGTGCTTGCCAGAATGGTCCAAATCCACAGCAGATCTCCTCAACTAGATGTCCCAGCTGAGAGGCATCCAATGTTCCCAGAGCAGCAAAGCAGTGGTGCAGGTACCCAGGCTTCGCAAAGTTTCTATAGCAATGGGATGCAAAGACAATTGAGGTGTTCACTTGGTACNGCGCTCCCATCCTCATGCCACTGCAAGGAGGGCACAATCTCCTTCCCTAGCAGAAAGCCCACGGCAGAGATGCCAGCGCTACCTCCTCAGTAGTCCAATCTCAATACTCAGGTTACAGATGAAACCCTCCCATCACCCCAGTCCTACGCTACAGCAGCCACTCCTCGACACGCTATCACTCCCTTTGCCCTCGGCTAAACTGCCTCTACTTTTTCAGGAGAGATGAGCATGTGCAAGCATGCACTGCCAACATACACCACACCAGCACTATGGAGGCATCGTCTGGGGTAAAATTTGAGGCTCTTCTTTCACTGCAGTTTGCAGCCTTGCATGCTCCTACCCCACTACACTGCCTATGGCATTGCCTGTCCCTGAGCCCTGGGGTGACAGCGCAGATTTATACGTTAAGGAATGCAATGCATGCCTGTAAGATGGGATGGAAGAAACAGCAGCTGCAAAGTTCACCCTGCCAGCAGGACACCTATGACTTTTCCTAGGACGTTACTGCCCATTTGCTGTCACAGCTTCCCTTCCTACCCCTTTGCCTTCCTGCAAAATACAGCTTCCTTAAGGTCTAAACTTTGACTTCAGCAAATTAGGAGTTTTGCATTCCTTGGGTTTGAAGCAGCAAAAGTTTCAAAATGAGAGGCAACCATTCGGGGTGTTCTCTCAGCCCCTTACAGATGAAAAGCTCCTACAGAGCAGTGCCACAAAGCCTTCCTCCCCCTGCCAGCTTGCACACCCTCTCTGGAAACACTTGCTGGGAAGCAGTTGAAACTTTATAAATAAATAAATAAATAATCAAATGGTGAAAAGGAAAGGCAAGTAACGGGAAGCACAGGAATTAAGGAGACAGCAGATTAATAGCCTGGCATTTATGGCAGTTTAATAATAGAGCTGTCACAATAGGAGAGATTTACTAATTGCAGAGTCATTTGCTATGGATTCCCATCAAGCTGCCATTTAAATCACTGTGCAGTTTTTAAGATGGCTTTCGAAACTGGGGAAGGGGGGAGAAAAGATGACACCCACGGTACTTATGCAGCTAAATTTAGGAAAGCATTGTATTTTCTTACAGATGAGCAAGTCGATGAGGACAGCAAGGAAGGAGCCAGCATTACTGCAAGCCCAAAGGAGCCTGGAGCAGGCACATATTTGTGCCTCAGCCCTCCTATGCAGCGAGCAGGTCTTACATCTGGCGACAAGGTTTTGACCTCAAACTAAGCCCTGGTGAGGTTTACAGAGCTTTAATCAGTGACCTACTAATACCTCCAACACCTCCTCCTCAGGAACCGAGCTATAGCTTCAATGTGTCTTTTTGCAGAATTAGTCAGACCCAGTTTGGGGGCAAAAAGGCATGTTATATGACAGATATGAGAGCCATGATCTCTTGGAACTGCCAGCAGGAAGGATCAAGTTGGTCCCTCTTCTGACTTTAAAGTGAGCTGTGAGCTCCTAATTCATATGTTCTCATCATGCAAAGCTTGCATCATGCAGCGCCTCAGCCCAAGGCATGCATAGCTATTTTTGCTGGGGGAGCCTGGTGGCAGCACACTGCAGTGAAGGAGTGTCTTGGATGCCATCTTCCCAACTCAGCTCCTCTCCATCAGGTCCCTGAGGCTGCCAGTGCCAGCCCAGGGGAATGATTCACAGAGCTGTGAGTGCTTAGGTCCTCCTGAACTCATGCACCAGGGTTCTAGGAGAACTGAACAGGTTGAGAAAATTTTCCAACAAAATCCTCCAGGGAGAGTTGTAACCTGGTGGAAATACCTCATTCCAGTTACATTTGATGTTCCTCAGCCTTGACCAGAAAACCTACTGGCACAGCCTGAAGGGAATATAAACCAACTCAGGTGCAAGCTGCAAGCAAGGGAGCTGGTGAATAAGGGAACAACAGGATGCAGAAGACTGCTCTCAATCAGGCAATTTTGCCTGGAGCTTTATATCCCTCATCCTTTTAGGAAAGAAAAGGGGCTCTCAGCACTAGCAGGAGCAGTTCTGCATCCAGCAGTCCTTCACTCCTCCAGCATCACTCCCTGGGACTCATTTCCCACCAGAATAAAATGGGGACAGTTATCCTTTGCATCCTAGTTTTTGTATCTATGGAGGTACCATGAGCTACCACCAAGGCACCATGGAAGCCGCAGACCCACCTAGGCAGCCACATGCTGGGCTCTACTTCATGCCATGGGAGAGGCAAAGGGAGATGCTCTTTGGGGGCCCATCTCAGCCAGCAGCCCAAGGGGAGGTCGTGCCTTTTGCGTCATACACGCTCCTCTAACTCAGCAGAGAGGCTGGAAAGAAGGCCGATTTATTCCTCTTTTTCTTCAGGGAAACGGGGCTTTCTCCGAAGTTCAGTCAGGGCTTTGCCTTTGCAGATCATCAACAATTAGCAGCCTACATGAGTGCACAGTTGGGGTTTTCGAAGCATTTAAATTCTGATGTCATTTAATAACCACCAGTGACTCAGAGGCTGCTTTCCTCCCACACGCTGTGGCCCAGCACTCAGCATCTTTTTCATCCCTTTGAATCCACTGGTACAGAAGATAAAAATCTATTAAACAAGACTGCTTTAGCACTGCATCTGCAGCTAATCTGACACACCAAGAACACCATTTAATCAAGTATTACATTCAGGCCTGTTCCCAAGACCGTTGTTCAAGTGCATTTGCAAAAGGGATGCTGTATTAAGGCAATATAGGGTTCTCCCTATATCATCTTTGAGGCTAGGACAAGACAGCACCAGTTCCCATCCAGCACCAGCATCTTACTCTCACTACAGCGGTTTCCAAGTGGTTTTGGTCTATCAGGAACACATTTGGACATAGATGAGAAATGTTACACGGCATTTTCTTCTCAGAGGCACAATCAATCCCCATTTTACACTTGGTAGAGATAAGATGGCTGAAGCATAATTGATTTTATTTTATGGGATGCTCTGTCATGAGCACCCTTAAACAGTATTCAGCTGTAATGAACATACAGTACAAGATGAGCCTTCACTGAGGCAAATGTCATTGCCTAGGGACAAGTTCAGATCTAACAACTTCAGATGCATCTTAGATGAGGTTCTTCAGACATTGTATGCCTAGCCAAGCGTGCCAACACATACGTTCCCTATACATTTCCGTCAAGGCAAGGGCAATGTTCAGCACCAGCCCTTTTGCTAAAGAATGCCTCCTACTGCACCTACTTCCCTTTGGGAAGTCTTTTTCCTTCTGTCTCTTCCCATCACTTCAATTCCCTTGGGAAATCTCTCTTCGGGCTTTACAGTGGAAGTTGGATCAATGGGAGAAGTTAGCACCACTTCTTGCTTCTGCACAGTGTCCTGAAGAGCTACTCCAGCACCCCAGCATTTGGGATCCCTCTCATGCTGCTCCAGCTTGGAGTCTGTGGCTGGCAACCCCGCCACCTGTCCTTCCTACATCACCACATGCACCCATCAGCTCTGGAGGCAAATCTTTGCTTGTTTAGACAAGTGTACCCCCCTCACCCTTGGCCCCATCTGGTGCTCTTGGGAGATGGCTCTGCCCCTGGAGCTATTCAGACATGTTTGCATGCCTGTGCTAGCACAGCCTACCCAAAGCACGGCTTTTGTGTGTGACCAGACACCCCCACTTTATGGAGTGCAAAACCAAGGAGTTAGTCACCCAATCAGCAAACCAGAAGCAAACACAACTAACCACGGAAATAAGCTTTTATCCCTGTGAAAATGCTGGGCTCAGGTAGGCCCAGAACAGGATTAAAACAGTGTTTGAATTAAATAAGTGAGGACTGAGGGCGTAAATTCAGAAAGACCCATTTCAAAGCAACTCTGAAGACTAGTAAGACAAAAATTAGGGGAAAAGTATGAAGACGGAGAAGAAAGAGAAAATTGAATGCAAACACATACAAAACCTGAGAGGTTCTTGCAATCTACTTTTGCTTTATTGTTTGGGTTTGTCCTGGACTCCCTCCCCCAATCCCTTTGCCAAGACTCTGCTTCAGTCTCACTTTCCTCATTCATAGAGCACGGGAAGGAGGGAAGTGAAGAGAGGAGCCTGCTGGAGAGCATAGCCTATGACGCTCCAACAACCCTCTATTGAGTTTAGTCATCACATAATAACACAAGCCATGTCTGATCAGAAACTGAGTAATTAGAGCAGCCTAGAAGGTTAATGGTATGTGCTACCTACTATCACCTCATTAGAGAAGGATCTGCAACATGGACACCAGTATTGCACCTGATTAGTGCAGACTCACACTGGACATGTCCAATAGATTGACAGACAGCAGAGCTAACTACAAACCCTAATGAAGCTGCAGAGGAGAGCTACTTTTCCATCCACAGCAGGGGGAGTGTGACAGGAGATCTCAGCATGCCTTGGATGGTGTCATGGTTCTTGTCTTCAGTTTTACAACTCCCATTTTTCTTACCAGGGACCAAAAATCCCACCCTATTCCCCAACCCCAAGAGAAATCCCACAGAAAGTAGAGCAATCCATTCAAGATAACTTTATTGATGGACTTGATGGCATCAATGAGACCCAAAAAGCTCTAGTGAAGGTTACACATGGTCTTACCTAAAAATCACACAGGTCGCATAAGCACAGTACGCTACAGTTCAGTTACATTTCAGAAGGCTAACACTATTTTCAGACAGTTCACTATGTTCAAAGGTTAGGAAGAAAAAAATGGGGGGGGAAAAAAGAAGTGCAGGAAAATCTCCAACCTCCACTAAGCCTCACAAGTTGTCACTGGCTGTTTCCCAGTACGCTAGTCCACCTCCTAAAGTTACGACCAAGAAACTCGCACTTCCTTGGCATAGAAACTGAAACAACCAAGAGGAACAGCTGTTGACAACAAGGAAATGATCTTTGGATTGTAACTTGAAGCTGAAAGGAGAGTAGAAGTACAACAATCCAGCCCCATCAGTTGTTTCTCTGCCATGTAGCTAGGGAGATCCTCCAAGTTTAGAGGAAAAAAAAAAAGAAAAAAAAGAGAAAAAGCCCTTGAGAAAGAGAAGCTCTCAAGCCAGAGAGGGGCACAGGCAGCATGACTCAGTCGCTAAGCTCCCAGGGACAAGATGTTTCTGCTGTGCATCAGTCATCTTTTAAAACTTTGATCTAATTGTACTCACGGTGTGGGAAACAGGGACAATATCCCATCACAAAGCTGCAGAGCCCCAGGACCACCGGGAACCTTTCCCTAGGACAGTTTTCCATAAGCAAAGTGAAAACCAGTAAAAGTGAGCAGCGCTATTTCATTTGTCCTGAGGACAGTCTACAGATTCCCTATCTTGAGACTGATGGCAGCAGACAGCTTGTATGGTACCTCTTACCTTCACAGATCCCTTCTGGGAAGTACTCGGGAGCCCTACAGCCTAAGATGCTGCTCCATGGGACAGATGTCCATACACATGGACTGAGACAGCCAGCAGCACAAGTGGAGAGAGATGACCTATGGGGTTTCTTCAGCTAGACAACACTGTCCGCTCTCAGAGATGTGACATAGCCTTAGGCTATTTCAAATTTTCAATTTCGAATTACTTCATTTCTCTCAAGAACTAGATTCAGTATATAGCCTGTGTTTTCAGGCCAGGTAGCCAGTACTGTCTTTGTCTCCAGTCTAGGATCCAAGAGGCCAGACTCAGGGACATGAATGTCTCGTGTGGGCAACTCATGTATTAGCAAAGCTGCTCTTAACCTGCTGAAGTTAGAGCACAAGTTTCCCCTATCCCAGAATACAGAGGGCGCCAGGACAGGGATAGGCAGGGAGCCAGAGCACCACAGAGGGAGACAAGAAGCTCATTTCTCTGCAAGGAAGACTTCCGAAAAGTAGCTGCACTGCCTTACGCTTCAGTCTCCAGGCAGGTTCCCAGAGGCAGTGGCTGAACTAATCCAGGTAATTGTTTTCCCTGGCACTAAAAAAGACACTGCAAGACTGTTTTCTCACATCATTCTAAAACTTAGAATTTGTTTAAATGCCTCAAACTCTGTACTTCTGCATTACCTGTGTGTGCCAAGAGCAGCTACCAACAAGTGACCAGGCAGGAGTCTCCCACCGTGAGCATTCTAGCTCCTTCCAGTCAGTGTCACAAAAGATATTCTCAAAGTGTGCCAGCACTAGTAGCCTGCTGAGTATCTGCTAGGAAGATGTGTTCATTAGCAACAACACCTCTGCTATTTTAAATGCAAACAGAACCTGTGATCTGTATTTATGCCATTTGTGTAGTTCAGAGCAGATGCTTCTTGGGAAACCAACCCCCAGGCATCATTACTAGAACTTCTTGAGCCACTGTTCAGCTGCTAATTAACAATCAATTTATGTTTTCAATTCTAATATCAATATTAATATGAAGCTTTTATTAATGCCACAGTGAGACGCCCACAAGTATAGCATAAGCACAGTAACCTTTCGAAACAACTAGAGAAGGGTTATAAGAGATACTCTTCTTATTTCTACATTCCCCCCAGGTAATATTGGTGCTGAAGGGCACAGTCAGAGGGATGGAGTCACATTTGTGCCGACAGCCCAGCAACTGCCAGGGCTCCAGCTGTCACCAGCGCCAAAGGCAAGGCCAGCTTCTGCTGCCCCTTGGTGGGGCCACGAGGTGGAGGAGCTGAGGAGCCATGAGCCAACTCTGCCCTCTTGTGATTACAGATGAGCTTCAAACCTCTTCTCCCTCCCCGTGACTCAGAAGGGAAGACAGTTTTTCTCCAAAAACGTACCTCCTTTCAGCAGAAATGATCAGGACCACTTATTTATTTATTGTACAGTCCAAGTATCAGAAGCTGCAGGGTGATGGTAAGATTTAGCTGATTCCTCAGCAGAGCAGAAATACACCGGGCAATTCCCGCGCCTCTCTGGAAACAGCCCAGAGCTCAGGTTTGCTCCATCTCTTCGAAAAGGATTTAACCCCGTGTTTGGCAGTGCCCAGCACTTTGCCTTAGGCTGCGGCATTGCAGACACTGCAGGCTGCCTGCAGGAGCACGCTGGACACGCAGGCGAACCTCTAATATCCCGGGAACTCGAGCTCTTCGGGTCAATTCATCCCTAAAAAAGGCTGGAGAAACCTCTCCCCACCACCACATCTTCCCTTACTCATCCACCCTCCGAAGCCACACCGACTCCACGAGCTACTCCCACATGATCCAGCTCAAGGCTGGAAAACAACGACAGGAAACCCCCTCATTTCATCCCCTGCAAAAATCTCATTTTCCCTTCCTGAAAGGGAGCGTCCCTTGTGGCCGAGGCTGCTGGAGCAGGTGCTGGTTTCTGGCCAGGATGGGTGCAGGGCTGGGGGGCGGTGCAGTGTGCGGGGCTCCGCCAGGGAGCAGCACGGCCCCGCAAATTGGAGCAGCGCCGGCTCCGCAGCTCCTCACACTGCTACTGGGAGCTGCAAAAGGAGGGCTGGCACAGAACGGGCTGCAGCTTCGTGGGTTTCTTCCCACACGCACACACACGGGGTCACAACATCGCCCTGCAAGAAAGGAGGTGCTGCTGCGATGCAGAGGTTGATTATTTCTTGCCTCGGTGCCCATATAAACTGAGCTATCTGAGCAAGTAACTGCTGGGGTTTTGTTGAAAAAAACAGAAACAAACAAACAAAAAAAACCCCCACACTGAATAAACAAAAAGAAATACAAAAAATCCCACCTACCAACAGACAAACCCACTCCAAGCCCAAATAAAACCCCAAGAAACCCAGGTGTGAGGGAGAACCAAGCTTCAGAGCCAATTTCAACCCAGTTGCACCAAGCTCTTCAGGAGTCACAACTCAGGTATCAAAATCAGGATGGCCCGACTTGACCATTGTAATAATTAGTTGATATTCCAAACAAGTCCAACAGAAGAACTTGATACTCCCTTATCATCTTTCCCAGCCTTTTGACAGGAACCAAGATCCTGTTTCGGCATTTGCTTTCACTGCTCCTCTTGTGTAAGCTCAGCAAGCCACAAAATTCATGTGCTAACTTGAATTAAGTCTCACAAAGAGTAAAGAGAGGAAAAAATTAATATACATCAGCCCCTGTAGTCAGGCCTTTTTGAAGGCACAGAGCAGCTAACTAGAAGGAGATGGGGTTAAGAGTTCACACAAGATCTTCCTACACCATGATATTGATTATGTTAAGACTAAGATTACACAGCATTACTTCCAAAACCAAATCCCTACTAGATCACCGCCCATTTGCTTACTGATGATGGACATACCTAAAGCCCTCACGCAGTGGCAGCAGCAGCAAAGTTTTACAGCCGCTGAGGACCTCAGTAGAAAACATCACAGTGGGTCTGTGCGTATGGATGTGCAGACATCCATAGTGCAACAGTGTGTAAGAGAATAACACAGCACAAAGCAAAAGCGGCACAGGTTATTTGTTGTCAAGATAATATTATCAAGAATATTTAGTTGGCATATGTTGGAAAATGAAGAATGACCACTGCCTTTTAAAGGACACTGTAACTCTGGCTGAATATGAAAAGGGGAGCATAGCAGAAAGCTGCAATGTGCGTGCCTAGGAGCTTGGGAATAGCCCACGAAATCCCCACCATAGGTTGCTGCATCAGCAAAGGAATGTGGGAAAAACTGGCAATACATTTAAGTGCTAGTAAAATATACACACGTATATACTTACCTATGCCTCTCCACAGAAGCTTGTCACATAACACATTGTCACCACTGCATGTCACCATTTAGAAAAAAAATGGCAAAAAGATTTGAGCAAGCGTTTTAAAATCTGCCAGGGATGAGGATAATGGGGGATGTGTTTGCTCTCATCAATGTTCTGAAGGCAAAGCAAGAAAGTAGCAATACCTCAGGAAAAAGAAACAAACCAACCACCAAACCAAACAAAATCAGCATTTGCCCCTCACAACATGGCTACAAAACCAATCTGAAAAACCCAATCCCAGGAGCCATCACCCATTGCAGGGGTTACAGCTTAGGGTAGACAATGATTTCTAGCTGGGATGCTTCTTCCCAGGGCTAATCAGTAGGAAAACCACTCTAACAGCTGCACAGCCCCACCCACACTGTTCAGGCCGGACCCAGAGTTCTGCTGGTGCTTGCCATGGAGAAGGGCACTCTATGGAAAGTGCAATTAGGTGATTGGCCAAACACCTTTTCCCAGCTGCCGTTCTGATAGCTAATGTATACATGTTGGGGTTTTCTTTCTCGGATATTCACTAATCTTCGTGAGTTTTGTACAGTCTCCCTCCCCAATTCCACTCAGTTATGCTGCAGGGATATGGAGCAAGAACTCAGACTGACAGATGAGTGCTTGCTGGTTGCTCTAGCCCCTAAAGACACTCACACACACCATGCAGAGCAGCTCTGTGAATTATCATTGAATCTCAGATCTGTCAAACTCAATAAGTGCTGATCAATGTAGCCTTTTAATTAATGGATTTTGTCAGGAAAAATAAGGAATATTATAACACCACCCAAACTGCTGCAATAGTTAGGGTAGTCTAGAATGTCAGCTTCCCTGGTCCCCTCACTCCCAAAGTCAGTCTCTTAAAAAGTCTTTCCTCTACATTTTCTCTTTTTCAACTACTAGACTTTAAAAAAAATCCAGTAAATCCAACTATGCCATCTCACTCCATCAAACCCTTTCTCCCACAGCAATCAATGGAAAGGCTGGCTGACGCTTACAGAAGAGTCGTTCAGATCAAAGCACGCCAAGTCTGCCTAGACATGCCTGCTTTCCGAAAGGCTGGTCTGTGTATCTCCTGATTGGCTCTGAGTCCAAAGCAGGTCAACAGCAGATGAAAAGCAGGTATTTAGCAAACACAATAAACTGCTACGAATCTTCAGCTTCTTAACTCAGTCCTGTACTTGCAGCTTTCTTTCTTCGAGTCTCTTTACTTGCATCCCGAAAATTTGGATGTCAGCAGGTCAAGGGCAATGGTGTCATCTCTGGTTGGGACTCCCCCACATTAGACATCCGACATCCTTCCATCCATGGCACTTAGAGAAGCTATACTTTTAGATTAATTTATTGTCATGATTATTACTAAACCAACGGTTAACATCTCTAGGACACACACTGGTCACCCTCCCATCACGGAACACACAAACCATCAGCAGCTCCCGGCATCAAGCACTGAGTGGACAAGCTGCTCTTGGCAGCCTTGTCACTTGCCTTCCTGGGGGACAGGAATGAACACCAAGGCAGTGCAATAGCTTAGCCTCAGTCTGTCCAGAGCTAGCATTACCCCATGCCATCAGACACACTCTGAGCACAGCACTTGATAGCTGGTTTTGTTGTTTCCCTACCAGCAATAGCTTAATAGAAAGATCCCATAATAATTCTCCCTTACCTACATATTGTAACTGATATCCAAGTAGAAATATGGGACACAAAAATCTCCTTATGCCTTGAAAAGAACATAACCTGCAGAGATTTTCAAAGCAAATTCTGCTCCTGAAGAGCCCCATAATCAGGGAAACGCAATGAGAGGCAAGCACTGTGTACTGTATGCAGTTCCTCCATAGAGGGATGCACTTCCATCATTAGAGAGTATCACAGCCTTCCACAGGCTTTGGTAGCCTCCAGAGTCCATTCCTGTGGGGCATTGCTCCCCTTGATGGCAGCGATGCACTGTATCTTAACTCCCGTAAAGCAAAGATCAGGTCCAAACCCCAAAGAATTCTCCACCTCCACAGGCAATTTGCACATGGAGTCCAACTATTGAGTAACACAGGTGCCAGAAGATCAACATCCATTTATAATCCTGCAACCCCACCATGAAGAATAAACTCTGCAGGCAGAGAGGAAGCAAGCCCTGCTAGCAGCACACAGTAGGCTCACTACAGAGCACACAAAGGTATATTAGCAATCTACAACAGCATTCTTTAGGAGGTGTTTGGGAGATCTAAGGTCCATAGGAAAACAGTAAGTAGTAATTAGCTGGATAATGTGCACTGGCACATAGCTTTGGAACACAACAGCTAAGAATGAAGTGGTAATTGTCAGAAAATATCAGAGGAAAAAAGAAAACAAAGTAAAAACAAAAAAACAAAATGGAGAAAAAAAAATCACTGTACTTTGGACAAATACTTTGGAAGTAAAAGGCCCTTAATTACTACAGACTTCAAGAGAATTAAAAAAGAAAAAAAGTACTGTCTTCAGGTGATCCAGATTTGGATGGGCTGCATTTACTAAGGACTGTTTCTATTGTACCACCATTGTAAATTTGGATTCCTTGCCTTCTTGGAGGTGTCTAGTATTCCAAATAATCAGCATGCACAAAGCTTGGAAAACTACAAATAAATCTTCCGCTCAGATTCAACAACACAATACCTGTTAGAACAGCGACCCAGGCCATTGACCTCTGTCTAAATCCAAACTTCCCTGATACTCACTAGGAATTAATCTCCCCATCCCTGTCCCTGCCTCCCACCCCAGAGGATGGGGACAACTGCAGTCCCTGCAGCAGCAGTCCTTGGTCCCCACCTTGCTGTACTTGAGTTAAGTCCTCTGTCAGGAAAAGGATCTGAACACAGAAAGCCTGAGTAATTTAAGTAAGTAGTAAAACATCCAGATGAAAAGATTATTCAGTACATTAAAACACTGTTATAGCCAGTTAAGAAGTTAGAGCACAAGGGTAATAATTTTAGATCTGCAGAATAGAGAGCAGTCCGGTTTGGCTTTCAGCACAGCACGTGGCTGTTGTCCATAAGGATGACAGCGGAGAGACCTTTATAAAAAGGACAGAGGAACATTCAGAGGTATCTGGCAGGGGGCAGCTCCTTCCAGATATTTTGTTTAAAACTGCATAGCTCATGTCGCCTGTAACTGTAATTCTTAAGGTAGTTTTTCCTCAGCCTTAAGAATAGCGGGAATCAAAGCTTAAGAGAAAACAGAGACCAACAGAAAACAATCCACACCACAGTGGACTCACCACTGCACTGACTCACGCAAAGATTAGATACCAGGAGCAGTTTGCAATCATAGTTCCAGGAAAAAATAAAATAAAATAATTACTTTGTAGGGATGACTCAAGTCCTCACAACGAGCTGCTTCCTCAAGAACAACTCGGTCACTTCAGAAGCAGCCAGTGTGAGCCATCACAGTCATGGCACACCACAATCCCCAAACTGTCCAGGTACACCCAAGGAAATAGCTTCCTGCAGCATTTTCCCCACCAAGTCCCAGCTTCTGCAGCATGCTACATTTTACCGTGTTGCTGCCTTCAAAACTTCTAATCAGGACGGTCACACTTCAGACACCCTTAGCCACTCACAAATATAGCTTAAACCCATTGTTTTTAACAGGCAAGCCCCAGATCTGGTTACAGGAATAAGCCTCCAAAGGAAATCAGCCTTATTAAAAGCCCATAACTAGGCAAGTGGACAGACACAGCACGTCCTTCTCCCTTCCTAACTCAAAAACCACCAACACCAAGGCAGTGAGGGGATCGTAGAGGTTTTTGTTCAGTTAATGAAATATCAGCCGCAAGATCTGTGAAGGAGCTTAAACACAAATCTCAGACATGCATCTCACAACCCACCCTGCTCCCTCATAGGGACATTTAAAATAAAACAACAACAAAAAATGATGAAAGGTTAATTAAGCCACAAAACAAATGAAGACTCCAGTCAGCTATACAATTACCTCGGAGTGCCCTCCACCGGAGGAAGGTCTGCAAGAAGTGCATGCTCTTTTTTCTCAGTCCCGGAGGAGGTGGCAGCATTAGCAGGACCGGGTCTGCTCCAGCACTCGATCACAAACGCTCCAGCATCCCCAACTTCCTTCCACCCTCTGGCACTACCTCGGTCCAGCCCTTACGAAGTGCACCTGGTCTGCTCTGCTAATCACTGATGTGGAGGAGTCTGGGGCTCCTCTCGCTCATTCTCTCTCCCCCTCCAAATAAGCAATTAGCATGAATAATTACAGCTCTGATAATAATACCCAGCCACCTTTGAGCAAAAGGGAAAAGACTGTAATTAACTCTTTCTTAGGGATCAGAGGAGATTGAAATAGCACAAGCCTAATTATCTTCTTCTGGGATGCCTCCTGGCCACCCAAAAGCTTTGGAAAGAGTAGGTGGCAGAGGTCAAGTAGCATTCTTTCAGAAACCTCTCTATCCAACCCAATTTTATGTGCCGGCTACACAGGCAGTCATTAGATGTGCAAATTTACACAAGGGGGAAAAGAACCCACAGTTTCCCCATTGTGTGCTTAATCTGCAATGGGCTGTCCATCCAGAGACCACCTGCAGCATTACCCTATGATGAATTTTTGGCCACTGAGGACTTTGGAGCCATTTCCCTGCCAGAGGACACATTATGGTGATAAGCAGATCATTGTGTGTGCGATGAGGAGCCACATCAGCAGGAGGGCTGCTACTGCCAGCCCTGCCCAGGACCCTGCCCTGGTCCAGGCTGGAGAGGGCATCAATGCCCAGCCTGCAACAGGTTCTTATCACAAACCAAGTCCAAAGGCACTCCCACCCCAGAGCTTTCTTCCTGTCCCTTCCCTTTCCTTGCAAAGCCAGGGGGAAAACACATAAATACTGCAAGCGAGGACTCAAAATCAAATGAAGAGAGAAGCTAGGCTGAGCATATTTAATGTGCCTTTGCACCAAATCAGCTTTGTCCCTTCCAAAGCCTCCCCTGGCAGGCAGGTGGGACAGGTGTACATGCATGTCCTGCTCCCAGTTCCTTCCAAGAAGCAGAACACACTAAACGCACCACCTCAGAAAGGAGTAAAAGAGAATTCAGAGACTAAAACAACAGGCGGTGGTCCTCTGCAATAAATGCCCCACATTTCCCAAGGCACTATAAGGGGGCGGGGGTTAGACAGTTACTATAACACCCTCTCTTCGTGCTACTAGAAGTAGTGATTAATAGAATTATTCTACAATCTTGTCATGCTTTATTGCTATTGCAGTGTCTGGAGATGTTATTAGAAAGTGCTGCAGAACAGCAGCTGGGTGCACTGCCCTCCAAACACTCCAGCCTCTTATTAAAAGAGCACAGGTTTTGCTAACATCTCCTCTTGTACTCCATTGACCCAAAATGTTTAAGAGTGGAAAAATTAGCGTGTTTATGAACTCTTATCACTAGCCTTAGAAAACCTGCTGAAATTTTTATGTCTCCAAGAATTTAAGCATTAATTTTTACACTGCAAAGACTCTACTTAACATTTCTTTTATTTATGAAGTCAAGGTGCTCAGGGCACAGCAGAATATAATGAAGCACTTTAAAATACAATAAAATATTTATTTAGATAATAATTTGAGAGACTTAACAATTTTGTAAGGGAGGCCTTACCAAGATGTTGTATATAATATGTCTTTTAAACTTTCTTACTTCATTTACATTACAGAACTATCTTTTTTACGGATTTCTTGAAAAATGAGAAGGTTAACATATTTGCATAGACAGTCTGAATTCCACAAGTTATTAGTTTCCCTGCAAGACAAATACTTCCACAAGCATTAAGTAGACTAAGCAACAGTATAAAATGAAGCTTTATACCATTGAAATAGTAACTATTAATAAATAACATGACCGGTATGGCTCAATGGTTATGATACTGCAATCTTAAAATACTACTTTATGAAAAAATCTACACTTACGGTGTGCACCCCAACATAGTTTCAAGAGCTTGTTGAACTTGAAAAAGAAAAAAATCAAGCCTGAAATGCCCTTATTTTTACTATGGTCTCATTGCCAGGGCAGTGAGTCCAGCCTCTGCTCTGGATTCTTTCCACAGGGACCCACTGAGCCCAACCAGGAGGTGTCTGAGCTCTTAGATCTACCTGTTGAAAGTTTTATGGTGAGGATGTGTGAGTAGATGCTATGGGCACACGTGCCTCTAAATTCCACGTCTGCATAGGGAACCCCAAAGATGATTTTGCACAGATTTACATCAAAGCACAGACCTGGGAGGTCAAGCAAAACATTCTCGACAGATCTCATAGGAATGAGCCATTCAAAAGTTACAACCTATGGGCAAATTGCAGCACAGACAACATTTGGAGACAGTGAATTGTTCTGAGGCGGGGGTCTGAGGTTTAAAAACAGAGACACAGGGATGTTAAGACAATTGGGGCTTTGTGGCTCTGTCATTTAGTTCAAAATCTTAAAGATGCTATTTGATTTACACCTTTTGGTTACTACTGAGTTTCCTAAACAGCAAGTGAGTGAGCAGCCTGTTGTAGTCTGCTGTACACACTCAACACCAGCTGCCTTAGAGTGTCACTTTGCTAAAACTTCCAATGCTTTCAGTTAACATGTAGCAAAACCATCAGTCATGATGTCTTCCTGACAAATAATTGCTCTCCCTGGCTCCCTTCCTCATTGTTGCTAGTTGCCATTTTATTTATGGAACCTAATAAAACATAAAGAAACCCAGGCTAATGCCTCATCAGCTTCCTATGCACAAAGTAATCAGCTTTTCCAACACCTTTGGTGGAGAGAGGAGTTGGCACTTTACTATTTTATGGACCTGAAGGAAGGGTGGCTCATTCAGCAGCAGACAGGGAGTTTGCAGCAGGGTAAAGGACAGACTCTCACCCTCTGAGTCACATCTGTAGGGTTGGGGCATGAGTGCCAGCCCCAGCCCCTGCTGTGCTGCCCGCCTGTCCCTCGGCAAAGCCTCCCACACATCCCAGGGCTGTGCAGGGCGCCTGCCATGGAGGCTTGAGATGAAAGGAGAAGGATGCAAACATCAGAGGAACTGGAGAGCCCATGTCATAAAGAAAACACAGCTAATTCCTTGCTAATTATTCAGACCTCAGGCCTCGCCTTCTCCAGCAGGAAGCACAGCCGAGGATGCTCGGGTGGGAGGAAGGTGCCTTTCAGAGCCAGGGGGACCTGCCAGCACTCCCTAGGCCACAAGTTGCATGCAGTCCATGGGCCCTGCAGGCCTAGAAGGCAAGCAACAGTTTGGATGTTACAAGCACTCAGCTCACCCATTTCAAAACACAATCACAGCTACAACAACCGCAGTACTCACCAGGCACAAATTCAGCCTACACCCATCCACACACATGCAGTGTGTGAACACACACCAGCACCTAACCACAGCAGCACACTCGGAGGCACCACACACCTGCCCCAGCATGGGCACAAGCCCCTGCCACGTGCAAGCAGGTGCCCAAGCACTGGGTGCAGAGAACCGGCAAACTTCTTTGCACATGTGGCCTCAGAGAGCAAATGAAGACAACAAGCAACACCCCCAAAACCAAACAGCTGAAGAAGCTACGCTCGAGTGATTACAAAGACTTGAACTGAAAGCTGTTCAAAAAGCATCCGAAAGAGAAAGGGAAGAGGGCTGCCAAGCCTGACTCCCCAAATAAAGCCTCTCTACTGACAAGTTCACCTCCAATTTGCAATTCTTGTGTCTGACTGCACCTGGAGTCAACGCCAGCTCCATCTCATATCTCCGCTTCATGTAAGCGCCCACTGGAGTGAGAGGCTGTGTTTGGAGGGACAGGGCACTCAGGGACAGCTCTCCCCACTGGTCCCCACTGCCTTTAGTCCATGGACAAGCTGGGACTGATGGTCTCCCCCAGGCAGAGTCCCAGAGCCTGCCTGGCTGCTGCAGCTGTGCCATGGGGCAAGCAGCAGCTCAGGCAGCTAGCTGACGGGCTCTTTAAGTGCTGCAGCCCAGACCTTCTTGTTCTGCGCTTCGAGGTGGCACGAAGGGCTTGCAGGAATAAGCAAAGAACTGTGAATCTCAGCAGAAATGGGGGTTGTGCTATTATACCCCAGTACCGAGGGAGAAGACTAAATAATTAATCACAAAAGCAACTGAGTGTTAACAAGCTGAGCAGGATCAAACCGCATGAAAGATGCAAAGCCCCCCCAACCCTCTTTGGTGTGCTGACAAGCCTCATTTTAATAACTCAACTACCAGAGCTGAGAGGATATGCTGCAAATAAATAAATGGAACCCAGCCCTTGATGACTTGGGCTTGTGATGGGGATCAGCTTGACAACTCCTTTGCCACCAAGCATGGAACCAGTTCAGAGCAGTGTTTTGCATGGGGAAGGACTGAGAAAGAAAGGTGTCCTGGGCTTTTGGTGATCACTGCAAGCCCAGGCTCACAGGCAGGGGTCTTTTGAATGTGTTGCCCTGCTCTTTTTGTGACTTTAAGGGAAGCAGGGACATACATATGGAATGGGAGAAGCAAACAAATAATGCTGCTTTGGTGTCATCCCTAAATAGCAGAGTCTGACTATGCAGAATTGAGCAGCAGCATCCAGTAAACAGGAGCCAGCGGGGATAACAGCCTGTGCACGAGATGTGAAGGGAAATACATGAACGTGTCTAACGCCTTTCCTGGATGCTCTATCGAGTCAGCGACGCTGAGGACAGAGATTTCAATTGTTCAGGTTTTGTATTACCCAGCACACGGTATAGCGCTGCGCAGGTTACAGCACTATGATATACTATTAATACTAACACACAACTAGTATAACACAATGTACATAGTACCAGCGTTAAACCACATACCTCCCCAGCACACTATACACCACACCCAGCCAACGCAACAGAAATGCTGTGTTACACCAGCTTGTGATAGAGATCTTAAGTACATCACAGTCCCTTGCCCTATTTTCATCAGGCTTCTTCCATCCTACAGTGACAAAAGGTTGTGCCAGCTAGGGTGAAAAAGACCATTTGGACTACATTGTGCAGACAGCTACAGGAAAAAAAAAATAAAATAAAAAGGCTAAATAATTACGTCATCTGCTTACACAGCACCATGGCTTCCAAAAGGGCTTTGAGCAGTCAAACTGATACACAGGCAACAGGCAGAGTTCTGCAATCCATCACTCAGATGCTACAATCTGAAGAGAAATAAGGACTTTGCTTAATGCTCCAGAATCACTGAACAGGATTCAAGGGTATTTGCACACTCAGTGTAAGGTACATGCACTCACCACCTTCAGGAATCTTCTCCAGGAGCTCGTTTTGGCTCTGGTATCTGTATCCTGTAAAGTATGAATAGGCTGATTCCTGTGCAGCTGAGTGTGGGAAGATGATTCAAGTAAGACAGTGAGATGGGCTTTTCTAAAGCATCTGTGTGATTGCAGGGCACCTGCTTCATGAAAAGACCCATGTGCTAAAGTCAGAATGATGCTTCTGAAAATTCCCTGTAGCAAAACACAAAGCCCTCTCTCCCCCACCATGAAAACATCATGAACTTTGGTTAAATGAAGGAAAATTGTCAATTGAAACAATACTCACACTTACTGCATTCCCAATCTCCAAGCATTATTTCCTAGTACTGTGGGCATCAAAACTGTGAAATTGCATCCTCTGCCTGTATCTCTTACCAAGACTGGAAGAGAACAAAGGGAATTTTGCAGGCTTCCCCATCAAGGGATGAAATCCACAAGACACCAACAGGGTGAAGATTTACTTGAGACAAGAACCCTGCAAACAATGGGATGCTGTAGGACGTGTTTGCAATTGTGAAAGACAGGATTATAGCACACGCTAGGGCCCAGAGCTGAGACACGGTCAGCAATTCAGAAGTTACTCAGGCACTTGCTAGGTAAGAGAGGCTTTGCTGCAAGACTTCAATGACACATGGGCTGAATATTTTGCATTTCTGTGCAGAAAACCCCACTCAGCCAGAATGAGGTTGCGTCCCTTGCGGAACATCATTTACATTAAAATCTCCCCCACTTCTCCGCGTGACTTTCATGTCCCCCCACCATTTAGACAGCAGAGGCATATGTATGTGTGAGCATAGACAGGAGGGAGAAATATCTTTTTTAAACATTCATTGAGGTGGAAGTGTGGAAGATGCCAGCATATGAAGGGTTCAACTGATGTGGAAATGCAGCTCTTTGAAAAGAAGGAATTGAACACCAAAACTGGTTCAGTGCAGCTAAATTGGTCCCCTAAGGGCCAGTGGTAACAGAAACCTTCAGTCCAAATAAGAACAAGTGAAATATTCAGCAAACAGCATTTGATGCTTATGTGCAGAGGAAAAAAGTGGTGCAACTGCTGGAAAATGAAAATATCATGTTACCCCAAAGTACGAAAGTGGCAAACAACAGGGGTTTTTTGGCAAGGTTTTGGTAACCTGGAATTTGTAACTCCAACATCTACCAAGAGCACGGCTAAAGCCAGCAATGGAGATCATCCCACTCGTTCTGTCACACCAACCCAATGGTCAGACTGGTCACGCTGGGCTCCCTCCAGGAACCACAGCTTTTAGTCACATTCTTTGCAATGGTTATGGGGAGACACTCGGCATGGACCTGAATTGGGCCACCAAGGAAAGACCACAAAGGATCCAGGCTCCAACATATATGCAAAGTGGGACACGCACAAGCAAACTTCTTCCTATGACCCAAGGCCACTTCTGGAGAACCTTCAGCTCTGAAGAGATCTCACAGCTGCCTTTTGGGAAAGATAGATAACCTTACTTTGACCCGGCTCAATACTTTAAGGCTTCACAAGGCTGAAGACGAATTACAGACATCTGATACAGGGTTTGCAAAGAAGTCCCTAAAGCAAACAGGCCTTGGAGCAAATCCCAGGCCAAGGCAGTCACAGTATCCCTAAATTCAGAACCATGACAAGCTCACACCAGCCTGAGTTTTGTTTATCTCAATCTTCTTGGATCCAAGTGCTCCACGCCAGGGCACCTGGCTCCTGCCTCCAGAGGCCTGTGAGCCACATACACTCTGCCCAAAAAGCAGCTCCTCAATACAGCCACCCTGCATTACGCAGGATGACGCTATATGATCGCCAAACACACTTGGCAACAGGTTTTTGTTTTCCACCAGTAACATCTCCCTGCATGTCTCTTCACGTGTACTCCAAACAGCTTTTAAAGGCTGATGATGTTACTCACTAGGAATTAACTTCATATACCTTCTTATAACTTCTGATACCTAAAAGTGGGAAAGGGACCAAGCTGTTGTTTTTCCGTTGGGTACGTCTCTATGCAGTACAGGGAGCACGAGCCCAAGACTGCAGCTAATCCATCTGCATTTACCAGCAGTAATATGGATATGTTGCAAGGTCAGGGGCTCTGGGGGGTTTACTTCATCCCCTGAAATTTCTGAAATGAGGGTGGACTTGGCCACTGAGGCGTTAACCATCAGCACATCTCCTGTGCTGCTTGCAACCTGAAGCTACTCTACTGCACCAAATGATACCATCTTAGCTAGACAGACACACAGACAAAGCCTGAACTCACTCAACAAAAGCTCAGTTCTTGACTACTTTCCAAGAAAAATATATCAGAAACACTATAATCATTTTAATTTACCCTGTCAGGGATGTTAGAATTGGTTTTTGTTTAAATCAGTCTATTTTATCCTCTCTGTTTCTTCAGGCTTTCTTCCCAGAAAGGAATGTATAAATGTGGATGCTCTAGTACCTGAATTTCTTGAGTCATTTCAATATCTATTATTACGATCATTGCTTGAAGACAAAACTGTAAGCAATAACTCTTTCCAGGGCAGAAAAGGAGCTAATCAGAAAACAGGAGAATACATTCCAAGAAAGAAAATGAATAAGAAATGAACTGCTCAGGGAAACAATGCTTGCTTTACGGGAGGAACACAGGCAGTGTATTATTACTATTTAAATTCCTTGCTTTCTGAAAACGTCTCTGTTTTATGAATGTTCAGCTACGTATCATAGAAACGTAAAGGAGTTATTTCTCCCTGCTTTATCAATCTGGAATGATTTTGTCAAAGAAAAGATTTTGCCAGTATCTCTGGGATAAGACCCTGGGTGTTGCTAATATATGGGGACAGTGGCTGGTAAGTAAACTGACTGACCACTACTCTGTTTTCCTGCTGGGATCACTGAGCAGACATTGGATAAACTAGTGCTTAGCATTGGAGCCCTCACTTACAGGCAGAAGGAGAAATACTTCAGGAAAAGAGATGCGTGTTACCAGATTCCTATCTATGTGTATTTCTTGTTGCACTGGCAGCAGATCTAAGCAGGGAAGTATTTTTTCATCTTGGAAAAACTGGTGGGTTTTTTTTCTGTCATGATACAGAGGCTGTACACATCATAGCTGATAATCTAAAATAATCTGAGATGCCATTTCAATTTCCGATCTAAATTACGCATATCAGCAATCTGAGTTGGGATCTTTCTGCTCATGTGAATGTCCTGACCAGTCAAGTTACTGCTTATTTCTCAGGGAAATGCCTCTTTCTTTTTAGTCTGACAGTGGTTAGAAAGCTCATTCTGGACTCAGGAATGAGTTTCTAGTGGCAGGTACATCAAAACACTACGGATCCTGTGGATCTCTGGGTACTGATTCTCCCTTTTAACTAAAAATCTCCCAACTGACTCCCTCCATTTCTTGAACCCCTAACATGGGTTGCAATAGACCTGAAAAGAAATTAGAGAGGGAGAAAGACTCAGCCTTCCTCACTGCCAAACATACCACATTCCTCATTTCCCAAAACTTTTAAAGATATGCAAACATATTTTAAGCAAAACAAGATAGAAGCAAGCAGAGAGGGGTGGGGGGAGGGGGAAACAAACACACGAGTTGTGTGTGAAGCCTTTGCCTGAAAAAGGACGATGCTTCCTCTGGGTTACATGCCAGCAGAGAAAAGGCTACATCTTCTCATAGAAAAAGCTGAGCCTCTGGTAACTTCATCCTTAAGCTGAAGTACCTTGGCGGAAAGTATACTCACACACAGGTATCTCAGCAAGTGTTGGTTGTTAAACTCTTTTACTCTTTTATTTGACGGTTGGCCCCAGTGCCATCTATCTAAGGCAGCATGGTCATTGCAATAACAATAGTATGAAGCAAACTACTGCAAGATTGTGGACGAATGTCCAAAGCATTTGTTTTCAGCTCAGGCATGTTTTTTCAGTGGAAAAAAAAAGAGCGTGTATGAGGAGAAAACATTATCTCACGACTGTTCCACTACGGTCCAATGCACTCGAATGAGACTGGGCATATTGGTTGTGAAAATAGACCATTTATTTGAAAAGGCAGTTAGTTTCCTTTTGGCTTTGTGTTTCCTGAAATAGATTGTAAAAAAAGGAAATAGAGACACATGTCTTGGGGATTGATAAATCATGTGGTGATTTTGTAAGGAGCACCACCTTTCCCTTGTACCCTCCCACTATCGTTTATCAAGCCCTGAATTATGCACTGCTGTTGATATCCACAGCTTTGTGTGATTAATCTGGCTATACTCCATATAAAGCAAAAAGAGCAAGAGAGGGAGAGAGAAGGAAATCGCTCACAAAAAAACTAGGTTACAATAACCCCCAGGATCCGACTGAAACCAAGAAGAGGAGAAAAGTTCAGTACTGAGCTCCCAGCCTAGGCAAGGACACAACCTTGACTCCAGCACATTGGACCCACTAAGCCTCAAACACACAACACTGCACATTTTGAGAAACAGCTTTATAAAGCCTTGTTAAAAGGAAACAATGGACTTTTTAATATTTTTTTTCAAGGACTTATACCCAAGGATGAGGCACATTGTACTATTTTCCTTCCCCTGAGCACACAGGGTTGCAACTAGCTCATACAGCAGAAACCAAAGTGAACAGAGGGATCCTGTTCGGATCCCACCTCAACATGCTCTGGAAGGAGGCAGATGACTCCCTTCACCCAAGCTAAATGAGCCAGTGTAACACAGCAGGGAGGGAGCGAAAAGCTGGAGAAGCACTTCTTGTTATTAGCCAACTGTTGCATTAGGAGAGCAGCTGGTGACCACCAGATTTGTTGGAACTAATTGGAAAATGACCCCAGTTTTACCCTACAGTAAGAACCAATATTGCTTTGCTTTTTGTTTGTATCTGTAACTCAGAAAAATGTTGTGGGTTTTTTTTGTCAGATCATAAAACATAAATTAAAATACAGCCCTTTATACCTTACTAATATATGGCCTTGTTACCATCTCAGGGCTCCACTAGAGCCAGAACACTGAAACCTCACATCACATCATTTTTGTCCTCTTACTCTTCTGCAATACAATGCTAGTATATTTTGTTATTTCATAAAGCCATTTCATTTTATCCATAACCATTCAAAGTAATTCCATCAAAGTATGAAATGAAATTCCAGTTTCTTACCAGGTATTTACATTGAGACAGGGTAGAAAGTCTAGATCTGCCAGCAAGGATATGAAGCATCGTGTACTAGTAACGCCAGTCTTTAGATTAACCTGAGCTCCTACCTTTCTAGCACCTGATTTTTAGAAATTTTTTTAATGTTTTTGTAGGTGAATATAGCAGAAAGAAGATAAGGAAAAAAAAAATCCTTTTTACTGATGCAGAGCTATAATTTTGTCTAGTTGTTTCAGATCTTATACTGGAGGCACAGAGCAGCCTGCTGGGAACCCTGAATTTTAAGACTTTCATGAGGAGGGAGAACAGCATTACACAAAATTGACTGGGGGTGCCCATGGGGTGATTTTAGACTTCCAATTCTGTCAAATTTGGGTGGATTTTCTCAATTAAAACAAAGTACTTCCTGACACACTGAGAGAGCAAGAAGCTAATAGAGTTAAAAACCTCACGTATTTCCTTGACATGGCCCTGGGGCACAGGCGCAGATTGGCCTCCAGACAGACCTACTGCAGATCCCCTGTCAGTTCCCAAATAAATGAAGAAGTGTGATTTGGCACATCCTCGTGAGTATGCAAAGTCAGATGCCTGCACACGAGGGAAGAGATGCTACAGATAAAAAGCTCTACAGGCAAAGGGGAATAGAAGATCAAGGTATTTCCTCACCCGTTTTAAATGCTGGCTTCCAGGCTGCTTTGTGTTATTCACTGACTTAGAAGTAATAGGCAAAAATCCCACACTGATATATGCAAGGAATAGAGTCAGGAGAAAAGTATCTAAATTACTAAGCAGGCAAAACAACTTTCTTCAGAGCCACAGCTTTGACATCCAAACCCTCTCTGGTGATATGTATACAACGGCAACTGAGAAACTTCAGACACACCTTACAAGCAGAAAGATGCTAATTCCAAAATAATATTTTTTAAAATATTGTTTATATTGACCCTGAACTCACTGCAGCTTAAAAACTTCATCAAACTAGAGGTTATTTAATAAAATAGTTAAATGGCAATCATCAAACCACACTATCATCTGAATTTGCATTTCCTTCTCTCGTACACTCTGCATGTTGGACAGTGGTGACCTCATGGACCTTCTACAGCTTTCCAAATTCAAAGTCTGATTCTCTTCTATATGATAAAGCAGATTAAATGTCATCTGAGTCAAGAAAAATTTTCTTCATTCTCCAAAAATGCCTGGTTGAGCTTGCAAGCTGGAGATGCAAATCAGCAGCACTTCCCAGCTTCAGGGTCTGCTCATGCATCACCATGACATGCCCTTGTGCCAGGGGACACGTGGTGCAGAGGGTGTTGTTCAAGGCCCTGCATCTGATGAGCAAACCCATCTGCTTAAACAAGCCTTGATCAACAACAGGATCTACACCTCTCAAGACCTCCCAGCAATACAGCAGCAAGTGACTTCTCACACTCCATGACCATTCATATTTTGAACTCAGCAAAAGAGAAGCATAAAGAACAAATTTATGACCAGGCTACAGTCAGTACCATTGACATTACTCTGCAAGATTGCTTTTAAAGGGTTTGATTCCATCATCCAGGCTGCCTGCTGCTGCAGAACTGCATCCTTTTCCAGGGCACCCATTGACTAGAGCCACAACAAATGGTCCCAATGGTATCAGCATAGACTCTATGCCCTCCTTGTCCTCCTGTCAACATCTAGTTTTAATTTGCAACGTTGCCTATCATGCATAATCCAGAATCAATGAAAAAAACCATTGCCCAATGACAGAGGGAGGTTGTGCCTGGAGGTGAGTTATGAGAAACCTGAAGGGTGGAAGGGGCTGAGACAAAGATGGGTATAAAGTCAACATTAGTGCTCAGGAGGAGTCAGATCTTGCTGCCCTCCCTCTCATCCTTAGCTTAGCATTAAAACACAGTCTACCCACATAAGACAGGTAATCATTTATCTTTTGGGGCTGTAAAAACCATGGTTCCAAATTTTCTCCTTGCTACCACAAGAGATGAAAATGTTCTTTCCCCTCACCTGACAACATCTCTAGGTAAAACCCCAAGACCATCAAAGGGCTTTTAAATAGTAAAAGCTGGTGATGGAGGGGGAATCCTCCCCATCAACTTCTCCTTCTCTGGAGGCATTCAAAACCTGTCTGGATGCATTGCTTTATGCCCTACTCCAGGTGATCCCACTCTGGCAGGAGGGTTGGATTAGACGATCTTTCAAGGTCTCTTCCAACCCCTAATATTTTGTGTCACTTCTGAACTGATGGTCATCAGGAGATGGTGGGAAAGGTCCTTGTCTAAGGCACAGAAATCCCTCTGCCAGCTTCACACAGCCCTGCTGGAAGCACTGCCTGCCTCATCAGGCCACAAGTCCATTTGTCTTGCTGTGAAATCAAAAGGGATCAGGCAATGAAACTATTTAGGGAACTAGGGTATTTTTTTCCTTTGGGCTTTTGTGGTTTGCTTTTTTTCCAGTAAGCTCTTATCTACACCTTTATCCACCTAAATACCAGCCACCTCTTGGAAAACCCTACCTCCACCATGCAAAGAGGAATCAGGTCAGTCTAAAAAGCTAATTTTTCAGTTTTCTATGGCTCTGCCAGTGCTGCTCCACCACTGACCCACAGTGTCCCCCCGCTGTTCCCGTCTCAGGGCCCTCTCCAGCTCTGCCAGTGTGCATTAGCCCTGACATGCCCCAGCGCCTGCTCTCACCATCCTGGGCTTTTCCTGAGAGTCTCAACCAGGACAGCTGGGGGAATAGTTACAGAGACAATAAATGCCCATTAAAACCCCCAGCACACACAAATTGTTAATCGCAATAACATAAATGGAAAGTATTGGACACAGAGTCCCCAACCTCTGTTTGCAGCTCTAATAACACCACGTGGTTTTGAACGCAAAACAGAAAGGACACACAGGGGTGCACAAGAAGCATGAGGAATTCACTTCCTTTTTTGAAGTAGTAGTTTACAGCTAGGGACAAAGCAGGCCAAGTTTTCCAAAAGACTCCAGAAAGAGCCCGGGACTCACTGTGCATTGCAGCAGAGGGACATCACACCTGTTGTACGGGCCAGCACAACCACACTTGCTTAATATATTCGCTGCAAGGCAGGGTGAGCTTTCATTCCTGTTGCAACCAGAGTACACCTGGGATATGGGGATACGCCCTTGGGATACCAGCACATGCTGTATCTTTACAACATGAAGAGTTAACACCACCTGGGATACACTCTCTTGCACACTGGACTCCCTGCAAGGATTTATTAACTTATTACCTGCCTCTGGGCTGCCTTTTTTCATTCAATTACCCCCCTAAGAGACCAAAATCCTCTCTGCCACTGGACCCTAAACGAAGAGGAGGGATGAGTGGGGGCCAAAGGAGCTGCACAGTGCTCAGAGCAAGTGACAGTCACCCGGGATGCTATGGCATCAGGCAGAAAAATAGGCTTCATTTGGAGACACAAATAAAATATGCCAAATCATGAGTTATTAATGAGTCGTGGAAAGGACTGAAGCGCAGCTACACTGACAGAAGAGCAATCACAGCTATTGCCAGCTCGGTGGTTTGGGTTTAGGAAGTTTTCCTGTGTTCACCACTACTTGGCTTTCATTGCTGCAGAAGGAATAACCCCATAAATATTCACTGCAGCAGCTTCTGAGATGTCTTCCACTATGAAACACGTGGGTAAATAGAAATCCTAGGAAACAACAATTGCCCTAAAGTGAAGGCGGCCAAGTGAGGGCTATAGCATTGCACTCAGCGGCAGGTTTCTGAGACCATGGACTCAACCTCCATGCTATGGCTACACTTAGGGGAGAAATCTCACTTCTCTGTGTGATGGTTGCCTATCTACTAAGTAAAAGTTACTTTGTTTTACTGGTCACTCCAGGCCTGGAGGACCTTGATGAGAAATGAAGAGCCCAACAACTGTATGGGCCAGCATTGGCCAAAGCCAGCTGCAAGGAAGTGCTGCCTGCCCCCAGCCAGCTGAGTGAATGCCCACTGGATTAACTGTGAATGTTGCCCATGCCAGAAAAAGCTCAAGGGCTCAGCAAGAGAAGGAAAGCAGGAATCCAAGAAGGACCAACAGCAAGAATTTCTCTCTGAAGTGGATTAGCTGGGGAGGAGCAGCTGGAGTTTGAGGGAAGGAAAAGAAAATCCAGCACAAAGCAGAGAGTTAGGGAAGGCTTGCCTAAGAAGTACCAGCCTGTGGGAAGGCATCTGTATTAAAGCAGAGACTATAGCCATTAGTATAGAAAGATCAATCCTCATTTTGATGAGGATGTTTAAATTTAAACATACATAAAATGACCAGCAGCTACCATAGCTGAAGTGTGAACACACTACAACCTACAGTGAAATTACCATCAACTGGGAGCAGAAGGGGTATCTTCTGCCCTAGCATGTACCAAGCTGCAGAGACAGGCAGAGCACGCGCTCCTTGGACACAGCGTCACATAAATGCCCGGACCAGAGGACAGACAGACACCTGGCCTGGGGTATCTGACCTTCTCAGACATCCCTCTACAGACTCCTTTACTACGTCTTCCTTTCTCTCTTCGAAACAAAGGTGGTGGGGATTTTTAGTGCCAAATAACTAAAGTTTTTACCAGGCCTGATCATCTCCTAGGATGCAAGAGATAACTAGCTAGTTTTTGAGCAATTACAGATAGGAAATGCAGCCCAGTTCACTACTTATTAGCATAATTCATACCAGCTCCCGTCCTTGGTTGCTGCCCAGTCATGATGGGCTCATTCTGGTAGCAACAGAGCCTAAGCATCATTTATTTTTGCTCAATCTTTTGGAGATGTATTTTAAACATCAACTGTCCCAAAACATAGAAGACAAGTACCAGCATCTCTCTCTGGCTGTTCATTTCAAAGCTCCAGTCCCAAAAGCCAATTCCAGCTCAGTTTAATCCTTGATCAAAGCAGTACAATTTAGCATTAGATTAGCAATTCTCTCATTTAAATCTGTCACTAAGAAATGCAGGTGATTTAAGTAAATTCTAAATATTTCAGCCAAAGTCTCTGAAACTTTACCAGGTACTACAGGGATAACATTTTTTTAACCTTCATTACAATCTCAGGCTGTATTCCCAGTGTTTTGCAGGCACAAATGCACACTCTGCATCAGAACAGTCTTCCTGACTTCTCTGGAAAACTGTATAAGAAAAAAACCCTCTCATGTTACAACACTATTGCCAGTTCCTTTAGGATGTTTGAGAAAAAAAAGCGTGCCAGGGAATCAGAACTGGAAAAACTAACAGGGCACCAGATCTTCTTCTGGCATCTCCCCACTGAAAGTGACCTCGGGGCTGTGTTTGATCCAGGTACTTCCTGGCATCACTCTAGGTGAAAATCCTGCCTGTGCCACCATGTTTGATTGAGAACACGAAACTCCTCCTAGTTCAGAGAGAAGCCTATGAAGCCTCCAAAGCAGGGAGGAGAAGAAACAAAGAAGGATCATTATAAACTGTCAAAGGCAAATAGTGACACATTCATACATCTGAAATAAGCTCAGCCTTGAGACTACCACAGCAGGATGGTAACTCCAGAAGAACGCACCCTTGGGCGCAGCAAAGAGCACAGAGATCACCTTGCTGATGCCACTGTGCGCCCAGCACTGCCTGTGCACCCACTGGAGGAAGGAGCACAGCACAGCGAGGCAATCACAACCCACATGTTCCCTGGCTCTCTTAGCACCCCAATTACCAACATCAAGTGTAGCAGCCCTCAGACTCCTGCTCTGTACGCAGGTCTGTCCCATATAATTGCAACGTTGACCTAAGCAACTACTTTTTAATTTACAAGGCAAGTGTAACGCAGAAACTGCACCCCAGACTCCAGGTCTATTCTGCCTCAGAAACATAGCATCGAGTTCAGGCCCTTGCCTTTGCTTCCAAAGTTTTGAACCTGCCAGTGTCCTGACAGAGTTCCCACACAATACACATCCCTGCACCAGCAAGGAAGTATCACTCCCCTTAAGTGAGGTTAATGGCAGAGTTTATGCATTCAGTGAAGCCTGAAATCAATAACGTCCAAGTTACACCAAGCCCCTAAAAGCTGTTGTTCTTTAGAGGTCCCTATAAAAATGCAGGTCATCTTCCTTTATACCAAAGGGCTTTGATCCACTGCAGGAGTGCCGCCAGCAGTAAGGGCTCAAACACAAGAGCTGAGCTCCCAGCGGTTAGCAAAGGCTCCAGGCACCATTAAAATACAAACCTTCCAGAAATCAAAGGCAACAGGGACAGGACTGAGCACCGGCTGCAGAAAGCCCTGTGAGCTGGAGCTCTGCAGCCACAGCAACCTCTGCCATGGAAGTTCGGAGACCATCTAATACTCGCACAACTAAATGATGCAAAGGACCCCAGGATCACAGTCCAGCATTAGACACTGTTTCTCATGACATGCAATGCTGCACAACTGTGAGAACTAAAACTCTGTCCTGTCTCAGATTAACTGACTCTGAGATATACTTGAAATATTATGGCTCCTCAAACCTTCTCAAAGTCGATTTTCTCCCCGTTATCCTCCTAGGTTTCTCATCCTTTCAACTCACTCCCCTCTTGGAAGGAGGGTGGGGAGAGACATACATCAGGATTCCCAAACAGTCTGGTGTAGTCTGGCAAACACCCAAGTACCTCTCTCTGCAAAGTAACAAGCTCCCGCGTGGTAGGAGAGAAACCTTGTGAGACTCTGAGACACCTAAATCTACTTTACTGCAATAATAACCATGGCAGACGAAAAGAATAAAAATCCAGAGAGTGAATGAGAGGGGGAAAAAAAATAATCTGACCTCTAAAAAATAGATGACATGCAAGAAAGCAAAATAATCCTACTCCCCCCCCACCACCACCAATGCATATTGAGGGTGAAAAAAATCAATCACAGATCATGTAGCTTTTTTCCCTCCTGCCCAGGTAAGGAAAAAGTAAACGTTCCTGTGAGTCCCCTCCAAGTCCCTCTCAGAGGCAGGAGCAGGCTGCTCTGCTCTAACCGTACCTTTATTCCTCCGTCTCACCACCCCGAGCCGGCACTTGAGCGACACAGCAAACATCTTCCCCAACTGCAGCCTCCAGCGCTCCGCTCACATGGCTCTCTGCCGCTTCTCCCTCTGCACCCCTGCCTGGCTCTGCGAGGGGCTCCCAGCTCCAAATTAATTTGTGATTACTGTGAAATGGAATCGTGCTTTATGTAGCGGCAGAGGGAACAAGGGAAGGATGGCAAAGGCAGAGCTAGAGGGGGCACAGACCCTTTCCAGTACTTTCAGTGTGGGGCTGTTTTGTCTTATCTTGTCCAGATGAACAAAATCAGTCACTGATGTTTATAAACCTATCATCAGTCTCCTGCTGTTAAGGGCTGGTAATCTGCTACTACATTAACATATTAATTTGCAAAGTGACATTATTCCTTAGCACATATGGATGCATGCTTGCACTTCACCAGAAAGCTAATCCGGGGCTTAACCAGAGCAAAGGAGATAAAAGCCCTTGATCTTATGGGACCAGTTCACCAGAAACCCAGAACTGCCACACACGTTGTGGGTCTGTGTGCTGGTAACAGCCTCAGCAGCACAAGTCCCAATAAAGAAACGTTTCTGTGAACAAACTTTTGGTGTCTGCAGAAACTATCAAAATTCCACAAACCTGAGAGTGAAGCTACCATTCCTGCACCAATGTTTCTGCCTCCACACTTTTTTTTTTTTCTCAAAAGGGGCCACCCATCATGCTGGTGACCTCAGCCACTGGCTGCTGTTACGGTTAAGAGTTCAGAGAGCCACAAAGCCTCCAGCTCCAGGGACGCTGGGGCTGCAAAAGGCATGCCAAGGGGAGCATGGCACTACATTGTGGGACAGGGACACACAAGCTGAACATCAGCTCCCCAGACAACATGTGTGATGTCTTCTGAGTCTCACATCCTACTTGCAGAAATGCGATGACGGATCATCCTGGAGATTTTTTCTGGGGATGGAGCAGCCTTGGGGCAGTTCAGGGCTGCACCTTCGAAACTGCTGGAGAGTGTATGTTTTCATAAGATGTTGTGTACAGCAGAGGACAGCAGGCCAACCCCAGGCAGCATCTCAGGCAGGAGTTACTGAGTAATAGAAAACAAACTAATTTTTGGCAGAATCACCAGGAAATTTAGGGGAAAGCAAACCAGATGCTTCACTCCTGGCAGGACCACTCTGGGTCCCGATGCAGCAGCAGGGGCTCATGCTGCAGGAGACAGCAGAGGTTTCTTCCCAGCATAGGAGGGTCTGTGTGGGTTGGGTTCTTGGTGAGATCCAACACACCCACCTGGGGCTTACTTTGTTGGATACAAACAAATTTGAGGGACCTGTACAAGGACGCAAAGCCAGCATGACTGGGTGGATTTCGTGCATAATAGCAGAAGCAGTTCTCAACTGCTTCTTACCATGGTCCCAGGGAACTCAAAGGTACCTTGAGGAACCCATGGGGAAATTCCAGATTTACAGATGGAAGGCCCATTACTAAGTCAATACCTGAGGACATCTGGGTGTTTACCAACACAAAATCTCTGAGCACCCTCTTTAGTCAACATTTCTGCTGTTGCCCCAGATCACTTAGGAGGCTGTGAATTGTTTTCACAGACCAGCTGCTGCAGACAGCAATACACCGCATCTTTTCAGGAGCTCCTTTAGACATGTGACACACAATAATTCACTTCCAATGCCCCATCTCAGTGATGCTGTGCCACTGAGTCTTTGCACTAATGACCAGGCTCACCCTCTCACTTTTTTGGCTGGAAAGACACATGCACAGTTTGATCAAATCAAGCTCAAAGGTGTAAATTTGGAACCAAAGGTAAATGTAACACAGACTGACCCAGACAGATTTCCAGCAAGGAAAGGGCTGCTTTGAATGCATAACAGCATTAGCGGCACAGCACAAACAGCAGTCCAGAGGAGCTAACACCAAATTTCAAAATCAAGAATTCCAGTTACAGACCCTCAAAACTCAATAAAACCTCAGTACTTTAGAGATCAATCATTACGTAACATCATGAGAGATTTTCTTCTTGATTCCATCTTGTTTTCTTTAAAATATAGAGTTGAGAGCATTGACAGGTGTACTTGTATATTAAGTATACATAAATTTAGATGTAATGTGTATATTTAAAGCCTTGTACAGAAGACAAAAAGCCTGAGTGTGTTTGCATTCTGTAAGAAACATGCATGTGAAGCCATTGATGGGTTGAGGAATAGGACCAGGCAACAGCACTTCTCCTCCTGCTTCTGCTATGGCTACGAAAGCCCAAGTGGGCTGTTCAGATCACACAGAGCCCCAGATGTCCCATTTCTGAGACAGCCAGAGAGCAGATCCCCAGCTCCCCATGCACACACAGTTGCTTACTCTGTCCAGGTTGCTTTTCCTTCTCTCACCTCTCCTGAGCACGTGGATCTCCAATTAATTTCACTGTAGCTATAGCAGAAGGATTTATACAGCTTTCCCAAACAAAATATCATTTTGCACCAGATTTTGCCTGCTTTCATGATGCTGAAGTGCCAGTCTACACAGACTAGAGAAACTGTGCCATTTCATCCTCTCTCCATGTTCATCACTGCAATTTAAGAATATTTCGACATAAACCTGAATGTTAAGATCCAGTTTACCCTCCTCTGACAGGCTTAAAGAACTACCTCAGCCAGGGAATTGCATGGATGTCCCAAGACAATTGGTTTTACCCGAGAGGAAATTCCAGTCGCAAACAAAACACAGCTGTTTCTCTTTGATACTGAAACAAGTGTGTATTCAGCTCTCCCACATATAAATCTAATCCTCATTTCAGCTAAGGAAATTACTGTGGGGACACTGGTCATCATGACTGCACAATAGAAGGAGTGAGAAATGCAGCAATTAAACTAAGAGGATAAAAAAGCATTTGTGTAATGGGAAATCTATTACCATTTGTCATGTCTGGTATTTCAAGAAGCTCAGCCAAGCCATAGAATGCACTGCAAATAATACAAGAGGACAGTGAAAATAGATATACACGAAGTTTCAGAAACATAAAGCAAATACCATACGATTAATCAATATAAAGTATTCAGAATATATGTATGTATTGCTACGTTAATCTGTCTGGCAATGATTACCGTTTTTCTGAATAGAAAACTGTGGAGAAACGGTAAGGAAGAAAAACAGTCATCTATTAACGTAAACTTCTACAAATACGTGTCAGAACAAAATTAAAGGAGCAGAAACTACTCAAAGTAGAGCTCACATTAAATTAGTTCATTTTTTCCTTAAAGTTACCATAAAGTTTGCTCCCTTCTTCAGGAATAATAATGCAAAATCCCCTGTGTCTAATGCATATCCTGAAAATTACACACTGTACTAAAAAGTATCTTAAAAGGCAGTATTTCCTTACTAACACACACAGTTACGGCTGAATGCATTAATGTTACAAATACTGATAATACTGCCTTTGTGAATTTGTTCAGATGATTTTCATCTTCTTGTCACTAGTTAAAAGGATGTTCCAACCTTGCTTTCTATATGCTTCAATTCTGTATGTCTACAGGTACAGTCAGCAGGGAGACCCGTAAAATGGGTTCTGGGGAGAAAACTACAGATTTCTATGGAAAGGCAGCATTAAAAAAATATATATTATTCTTTACATTTCATATTTGCATACTGTCTGCAAAAAGTAAACCCAGATATTACCAGATACTAGGCTAACAGGATTTTTATCATCACTACATTAGACTACATTAAACTGGCTAACCCGTTCCTTTTAAAAAGAAAGAAAACCAAACAGAGGTCACTACAGATGGTTTTGTTCTATTCAATAACATATAAGTAACTCCTCACTGGAATTATTTCAGGTATTAGTAACAAAAGGTATGAAACAATCTGCCTTCTTACTACAGTACTTTGAAAAAATCTTCCCCTTGGTAAACAGATTTTGTTGGATAACTCTGCCCAGTAAAAACACATCAAACAGACTGGCCAACAACAGACTGAAGGTATCACTTAAAAATATTCATGCCATAGCACATGTTAAGATAAGTCTCTGCAATTAGCAGACAACAGATCTCCTCCTAAGAGTTTGGGAGCTCTTCAAGAGCCACGAAAGCAAATAATGTGCCAAATGTGGCATTAAAGTATTCGGAGACAAAAAGTCTGTCTTAGATGAGCAAGTCTGATCAATGCTGCAACAACAAATTCAATACCGTAATGCCTTGAACCAAAGGCAGGATGAGCTGATCTATAAAAATCAGATATCCCGTGGACTCACGGGATGTCGTGTTAGCAATGCAGTTCTCCTGCCTGATGGATGAATCCTGTAGAAACAGCTGTATCCTCTGTGTAAAGCAGAGTAGGACCAGGGCAGCCAGAAGGTGCTCACCCCTCCCCAGGACAACTGAACAGACTCCAGCCTCCGAGTTCATCGTCTCTCGGTGCCTGTTAAATTATATATTCTGCTAACAAATGCTGTCAGTTTGGGACAGGGCTTCAAACTTTTTTCTCCTCATGTGTTGATGTTATCAGTAACACAAGGTGTGGGAGAAGATGCTCTGCCCACTCTGATACCTCTACTGCTTTAATTGATTATCATTAATAAATGAT
>WEIS01056890.1:22560-44417 GCA_013389965.1 Todus mexicanus | reverse complement strand
CAAAACCAAAACCCAAACAAACTAAGAAGTATCTACCTCTAGACATGCAAAGGACATCTGACAGTTCATTCCTGTAAATCTTTCCAATGTTGTAAAGTAAGAATCAGAAAACCATGGGAAATGTCAGACAACCTTTGCAATAGGTGGTTCTGCCAACCCCACCTCTAAAACATAATTAGCTCTTGGGGTATAATTTGTCTGTAAATATTCATCCTAAGAAGAATCTTATTATATGATGTGTCAGCCCAGGATTTAATACATTTCAATGCAAAACAAAATTGAATTCTTGATACAGAAATCTAAAGGTCACAGAGCCATGATACAAAGTTATGCCACATTTTATTTAGGAAATAAATTGCTAAGATTACCCAGCTGGTTTTTAAAAGGTTAACATGTCTGCCTATGCCTTAAAAAAAAATAAAAAATTAAAATCCACTTCAGTAATTAGCCGCAAGATCTCGTATACACACTGCTATTTTCATAACCTACATTTTAATCCATCTATATGTTTTATGCTTTTTATGGTAAAATAAAAAGGTTTATGTCAATTCCTGTAGACAGATCTAACCCAGTCCAGAAATAATTTACTGGATTCTCCAGTGGATTTTGAAAAATGCCCTGAACTCTACGTTGCTTTCATTGAGTTGTTGGCATATTACCTCACCTGATCTTGCAAGTGTAAAGGGATGACTCGTCTCTGAAAGCTGAAGTCACATTACAGTCACTTCCAGGCTCCACGGCCCGTGTTGCTAGTATTTCACAAGATGCTTAGAAAAGAACAATTTGAATCTGCATGAAGTGCAGGAGAAATACAAAGGTACATTTCTGAGCTCCATAAGAGTGGGAGCAGCTCCATGACTTGGGCTTTTGGGCATATCCTATCCCTGTGAGATGGAAAGGTTCCAGGACCTGCTGCCATCCAAACCTGGGAGCTGGAAGCTTCTGCCCTTCACAGAGGAGTATGTTGCTGCTGGGAGATCATCTCACTCGACACAGCAAGATCTCGCATCAGGCAGGGGTGAGGGGCAACACTGCCATTCACAGAGGTAAGGGGATTGAGTTTTGTGGAGTGGCTCGTTTCTTGCAACTCCCAAACTCGACATGAAGCAAACACTGGGGACCCTACAACTCCCTGAGACAACCTCAAGTTGTAAAGCAGTGAAAAACCTCTCCAGTACTTGGGGATTCCCATCGCAGTGGGAGGCTGAAGGGTCTTCTGGCCATGGCAGACAGGTTGAAGCTCTAGAACCCCCTGGCTACCTAGCTTAGTGGGAGCACAGGGTTACACCCGCTTGCTGAAATGGGATGCTGACCCACACAGAGAGGCTTCAGCTCCTAGATGTCAGCTCTAGAGCCTCTGCTGCACCTACAGGAAATTAGTGGGACTGACCATTCTCACTGAGGTCCTGACAGCTGTTTTTACAGAGGAAGAATTGTCACAGTGCTCACATGAAAAATAAAAAGGTAAACTGCCATACTGCATGCACTACTGGGGAGAAAGGAGACTGACTGCTTTTCTTAGAGAACAAAAACAATAAAAAATATTTTTCTCAAACCCTGAAAGGAACATCTCACAGTTCATTCCATCAAATATTGCTGAAATTACAAAGGAAGCATAAAATACGGTCTTATAATAAGAAATGTCAGCCTGCCTTGGCAATAGGTGATACTGCCAACCCCACCTCTACTACATAACTGCCTTTGGAGACTTAGTTTGTCTGTAAATATTTCTCCTACTTTGAATTGTACAAAGCATCAGCCCCGGATTTAACTTGTTTCCCCTGTAAAATAAAATTGAGTCATGATAAAATTTGCAGACTAGAAATCAGTTTCAAGAACAGAATCCAGATTTCTTGGGGAGGTAATAATAATTTGAGTTTTTGGAAGCAGCTGCCATCTGCCACTCTTTCCTCTAAGCATAAATTTTGCTGTGGCAGTCGAGGTTGCTGTCATCTGACACTTGTCAGACAGAAACGGACTTTATTCTCTGGCAATGATATTATAGAGTGTTGTGGTACGTGGCATTTGGGCCCCTCATGTGCCTCCCATTTTTTTCCAACGAGGCCACAGTCTGCTCTGCCGAATCAATGTGGGAGTGCCACTGGGTGTACTTCCCTGGCTGTCTGTGGTATTTAAGACTTCTAGTGCCGTCCTGCTTCTGAGAACTCTCACTCTATAAAAGCCAACCAGACTGTTGGCAAGAGCTGTCAAACCTTCTCAGCATGCTCCAGAAGAACGCAATAGCATTGGGGTTTTCCTACTAACATGTACTTAAAAATTCCAAACACATCACCCACAGATGGAAATATTCTAGGGAAAGCCCCACTCCGAGCAGGCTGCTTGTATGATAAAGCTCCCAGGTTCACGGTGAGACCACCCAGAGCCTTTGCAGTCAGGCTCTGGTGGTTGTCCTTGTGGGAAGGTGGGTTGGTGCATTCTGGAATGTTAGAACTGGCCCAGCAGGTACAGCAGGATGAATGCTTTTGTTAAGTATGAATAGAATCCAGCTTGTTCTATGTTGGAGTTATAGGATCAACAGAAATAATATTATTATCAACTGGAGCCATAAAGTAAATAAAATCTGACTGGAAAAGTGACCTGTGTGAACAATGTCACCTTGATAGCTTCTCAGATCTGTTCATTTCCTACTCACAGCCCCACATAAAGTGAACTTCATCTTTCTAAAAATTTCCTTTGACCTCTGGCCCAAAATAGACGTCTGGAATTAGGATTCAATGTTATCACCAGGGTAAGTCAGGGAGTCCTTATGGAAACAATACCCTTTCTCGAGTGACCAGGTTGAGTCTAGGTTCCCGTTTGTGTCCTGCCAGAGGGAACAGGGAGCTTGGGAAATACTCAAGACTCATTTCCTTTCGCACTGTCTTCCAGTATTTCAAGAAGAATTCCTTATAGAAGCTTAGTGTTGCAAGAGGATGGGTCTTTTCTGTAATGGGAGTTTGCTGTGAAGTCTGTCAGAAGTTTTCTTCTGACGAAAAAATAAACAAACCCTTGTCCAACGCTATGATCATGTATGAAAGATTCTTTTAGTGCTGGGAAGGATGGAGCAGAACTCTCAGAGTTACAGAGCAGGCAAAAGTTTTGCTGCTTTCCTTTTTCGAAGTTTATATTGCTTGATTATTTTTGCTGGTAATTCTAGACTGGAAAGTATGTAATTTCTCGTGTTTATTTTTCTAGTAGGTCAGACTTTAAGGAGGATACATTGATTATGTTTTTAGAGAATGAGTGCTGTCATCTGCCTTTTTGTTCTTGTTGCATTCTGATATGAGAAGCTTTAATTTGGGAAGACAAATAAAGCAATCCAGGTTGACAGAACATCTGCTTTGATAATATTCCAAGCAGGATTGCAAGACAGTGTCGTCTTTACCTATTTATTATTGTAAAGCTTGTCTTTTCTCCACCTTACAACTTGGATTTCACCATAGCGTTTAATCATGGATTTTCAAATCTTTTGCTTAAGTTATATATAATGGGCTGCTTCTGAAACTGCTAGCAGATTTTTGGTGAATTTTGAGTTGTTGAAATGATCAGGCATTTTTAACTTAAAGGAGTGAAGTTCCCCATCTACGGAAGTTCTTTACCACTTCTTCAACTTGTTTGGATTCTATAAAGGTGACCATTCCTTTGCAAATTGGGATGAGCCTTTTCCTCCAATATTTACTCTTTTTTGCCCTGAATATCTAATCCTTTTTTAATATATGTGACTAGCTATCTTTTAGATGCTAAAAACTAATAAAACTTTACACGCGTGGGTCAATTTGCTCTATTATGAATTGAAAGTCAAAGTCTGTGTGTATTATAGCAACTCACCCTCCTTTCCCACCACAAACGTTACTTATTTATTCATTTATTTTTGTGCAAATATGCATCATGGCATGATCTTTGGGAGCATTTATTTATGCCAGCATTCAAAAGAGATGCTGAGCTATAAAAATTTCCACGAGGGAAATAGCTGAGCCCCCAAATTAAATGCATATGTCAGAATATCCTTCCTTGACTTGCTTTGACACTGAACATAAACTCTTCATGTGAGTGTTAGCACAAAGCACTAACCCTCTGGAAAGCAAAATCTGCATGTAAGTATTTCTATATGTTTTAATGTTATTTTTGGCCGATTGCTGGCGTATTCCTATTCTTTCTGATCGCAGAACGCACAAGAGGTGATGGGCCACATGCTGGAGGGCCCACTATCTGACAGTTGTTCTGCAGACATAAACCAGGGTCCTGAAGTTTCCCACATGAAACACATCTCCAAGACTCAACTTTTTTTTTTTCTTTTTCTTGTTTTTTTTTAAATTTTTATTAAGTGATGACTTTTGCAAAGAGCAAGACCCACGTTATTTCTGTCTGAGGCCAAGCTGTCCTGTTGCCATGTCTTCTGTCAACTTTTATCCCAACAAGATTGTCTGTTCTTCTGAGGAGAGTAGCCCAGGTGTTAATCTAATACTTTGTTGTTTGTTTTATATCACCTGGAATTGGATTTTGAAGCTATTATTCATGCTGCGTGTGTACTGGGATCATTCCTGTGCTGTTCAGTATGAGTAATAGTGTTGGAATTTGGCATCTTCTTGGGAGCAAGAGAATATCTTTGGCTTTCTCCTTTTTTGTTGTAGACACTAAAACAGCAAAAGAATAGAGTTTCCTGTCATAAACCTAAACAAATAAGATTGTTCATCATAATCTATAACAGGGCATCATAGGAGATGCTTGAAGGACTGAGGTCCAAGGTTTTCATGTGTTTAAGGCCTTTTACAGAAATGTTTTAAATAATTAAATGTCTCCTTTTTTTTTTTTTAATGCATCTCTAATGCCATTTTATCATTCAGAAGTTTTCTATTCACTGGGTTTTTCACAAATATGAAATATTCAAAAGCTCAATTTTGCACTTCATCAGAACTTCATTTGACTTTTTAGATTGAAGTTTTCTGATGTTGATCTATAAGCAAACATCTTGAGACTGTATAGGCAGAGTAAATATTTAGAAAACAATGTTGTGTATTGCAGAGGCTGTGAGCTGAGAATTAAGTGATACACATTTTGAGAGGTCATGCCAAATTTATGTGCACGAGTGCACCTATTAAAATTTTTACCAGATCCGTGCAGTCACACAGTCCTGTGTGGTACTTCAGTGTTGAGTTTAAAACCAGGAAAGATCCTGGTACACTAAATAATAGTGGTCCATATTTCGATGTGTGGTACCTATTTCAATGGTAGTAACATTAATTAACTAAGTCTTGCCAGATAAGCACCCAGTCTCAAGCATGGTCCATAACTTCATGGACATAGATTGTATGGTAGAAATTCCCATGTATTCCACCCCTGAGATAAGCAAGAATGACGTGAGATGTAAGAGCTGCTAATTCCACTATTTTAGATACTCTTGATATATCTGATGTAATTGTGTGTTTGATGAGTGAAGAGGGGCTATTGTAAGTACAGTAGGTATATTTCAGCACCTCTCTATGCTCTCCTTGCTGAATTAATGTTGCTCTAGATAGACACTAAAAAATTCTTCCTGTCTGTCTCCTTCCAATGTGTTGACGTGTGTTTGGAATAAAACAGTAATAATTTTCTTACTGTGACTGGTTGCGTTCTTCCAGAAATCTAAGCAACAATAAGATCAAGGAGATCCGTGAAGGCACATTTGATGGAGCTTCAGGAGTGCAGGAACTGATTCTGACAGAGAATCAACTGGAATCGGTACATGGACGAATGTTTAGAGGCCTCACAGGGCTGAAGACACTGTAAGTGCAAAGACTTGTCTTTCTCTGTTCCTCTGTAAGTAAGTTCAGTGGGAGTGCTCAAGTTCAGCAATGCCTGCTAAATATCTCTTACTAGACAAAAAGCCTTAAGGCAGGGTCTTGTGTCACTGTCATGAAGTCCTCAATATGCTTCAAGTCCTGGGTAAGTTTCAGATTTATCTGCTTTCTCTGTGGAAATACAGATTTTCAGGAATTTCAGGAGTAACAGAATCACAGAGTATCTTTGTTCAGAAGAGACCTTTAAAATCGTCCAGTCCAACCCCTTGACCCAGCACTGCAAGTTCACCACTAAACCATGTCCCTAAGCACCAGGTCCACGCGCCGTTTAAATACCTTCACGGATGGTGACTCCACCACTGCCCTGGGCAGTTCACACTATGGCGAACCTGTCATGGGTCAAATTGTGACACTTCTAATCACTTAATACTTTTACTATTTTGTTATTTCCTATGGAAACAAGGCATGCAGGAACATGTTTGCAATCTCCCACTCTGCCTCCACCCAAATTGGAATTCTTGGTCTGCAAAACAAACCTCAGAGTACCCTAAGGATCCTAAAAGATTTTCAATGTCCTGCAAACTATATGAGATCAGTAGGTAGAGAGAGAAAAAACTCAAGTTATTGCTACCACTACAACAGGTATAGCTAAGCAGCGTTAAGGCAGACATAGCAGAACTGTCACAGGTCCTACGGGCAGGAGGTAGCTGGCCACTGACTCTGCACCAGGTGTAGCAGCCCACGAGCACAGGCATGGCTTTGGACTAGCCACAGCATGCTCTTTCTTGGCCACACCAGGTACCATAAGACTTTGTGTCGGTATACCATTAATGTGGTTGTGGCTGGGGAGAGTGTCAAGCAGACAGAGCCCAAATGCATAAGAAACCAGTTTGGGGTTACATTTGTGCTTAGACAACCTTTGTAATTAATTTCTGAGAACTAACACTCATACATAAACGAATAGTACCTAACACTAATTAATTTTCATGGTAAAAGTTATAGTGGAAGGAGGATCACAGACAAGATTGGAAGATGCTGTCTAATCCACTCCATCCACCATCCTGAGAAGCAGTCAGGGACTAGACTTCTGGTGACAGCAAAGACTCACGCTGGACAATATATATGATCTGTGTGTGCAAACACCTCTTACATGGTCTCCCCTGCTGCAAAAAGCAACCACTTAATGAAGTGGATGCTGTCTGTGTATAGACTCTAGGAATCAAAATGCAGTTTAAATATACAGTTTATTCATTAGCGGCAAATATTTCTTGTGTTGAAAAGTATCATGGCACAGCTATTTCAGTCTAAAAATCCAAGTTTCATTTCAAGGACTTTGGCCTGTAACAGCAAATAGGGAACTTTTCTTTTGCTGTTCCTTTAACATTTTTTTCTGTGGTTACAACCATCTGTTCTTTAATTTAATGTATGCACTTTACTAAGGGATTTGAAAATACTGTCCATAGATACTAAATTAATTTTTATACTGTAAAGCAGCCTGTGGCAGTGCTCCTAAAGAAAATTCAGCATTTTTTAATAAAAAGATGCTTAACATTCGAGCTATCCTGCTGACCTGACCTACATTTCCCCCTAGCTGATAAAGCAGTCTAAATATACACAGCATGATATGAAGATCTGCAAGTCTAAGTTTTCCTTCAGGAAGGGCACACAGTGCATGCTGAACCATGATATGAAACCAAAGGCTTTGGCTTCAGGGACACATATTTCTGTCCGTTAATTGACTTTCTTTGAGCATTAAAATTGTGATCTTTTACAGAGAGGCCATATCGGACAGGGTCATGGTCCAGTCTTCAAAAGACTGGACATTTTCTGAAATGTAATATGTTGCTGTGCAAGATATATTGGAATCCAAATTCAGTCATCCCATCTTGCAATGCCACTGCCTGATACCTTATGTACAGAATTGAGAAAACTATTCCTACTGTCACTAAGGTCCTTACTTCTCTTGTTTACTACCCTGCTCATTTCAGAGCTTGTGGTCTTGACCTAGGTTTCAGACAATGTATTACTCCACGTCTAAGGTGTGCGTCTCTGTGCCCTGTGACTCTTTTCTGACACCGTTTCACCCCAGTTGAAATACCAGAACTATCAAGACCATGGTGCCGGTGATGGTAACTGTATGTTGAGAAGAGTAATGCAAAAGCAATGTAACATTCTGGTCTGAAACACTGAGTGCTTGTGATTACGCTGTGAATTTCTTCCCAGCCATATCTAATCTCTCGTTGGTGTTTTTAAGTATCTATTGATGTAGCATCTGAACCCTAATGGCAGGTACCAATCTGAGATTTAAATCCTAAGGGAATCTGAATTTTCATTGTGTGCTGCATGAATTTGATACTAAGAAATCACCTCTCCTCAATCTGGAGGATCAGTTCACTGGAACAGCAACATGAGCTGCATATATTTTGTGGATTTTTGGTAGGATGCTTTAATTACTGAACAATTTTTCACCAAAGTAGGAATATCACAACTGTGTACTGATGTTTACATCCCCAGATGTTGGTTGACATTCGGTGTAACAAATACACGTGAGCCTTCTTTGCTATAGAGTGAAACAAGACAGTACAGTCTTTCAGATTAATTGGGCTTTATCCTCGAGTTCATTGTTACCATAACAACTCAGAGAGATGTATCTTCCAAAACATAGCACTGATTCATCTGGAACAAGCACTGAGAAAAGACCATTTTATAGGATGGTTGCTGCTTTCTTGGCAATTAATGATTATAATGACATTTCAGAGCTTGAGTTAGGTCTGGAAATCTTGCCGAAGCTGTTCCTTGATTTCTGCTCAGGAAGCTGTTTCCTTCCATACTTTTGTAGTGTGAATGGTAGGAGTAAAATACATCTTGACTTACTCTCAGGTATTTACTAAATTAAGACTTCAGGTTTTATTTCAGATTTGCCACTAGTCATCATTTTAGTTGCATGATCTTTCAGATGTGGAGCTCGCAACAGCCTCTAACATTGTGTAGAAGAAATGTGTTTAAAATTCATGAGACAATGTTTACATGAATCTAATCCTCCTTATAGCTGTGTTGGACTTCAGCAATCAATAAAAGTAGAGAACAGTGCTTGCCAAAGCATCTGTTGATACCCTAGATAAAGGACCTCCTATCCTGAAATTATACCCTCTCCCAGTAGTTCCTAATTCCCTGTTTTAACTCTTGCAGGATGCTGAGGAGCAACTCTATCAGCTGCATAAACAATGACACCTTCGCTGGACTGAGCTCAGTGAGGCTTCTTTCTCTGTATGACAATCACATCAGCACTATCACTCCTGGAGCCTTCAGCACGTTAGTCTCTTTGTCTACAATGTAAGTTATCTTCTTATGGTACAAACATGCTGTTGTTCTGTGCTTTCCTTTTAAGAAGACAACATTTGAGTTTCAAAATCAAACTACTTATTGCTCATATATCGAAAACCTCATTTAGAGAAGGAAAATTCTGTCGTCCTGAAATCGCAGGTTTAGAGGATTCAAGGTGCTGAAGAAACTTTTTAGCCTCGGGCAGGATGACTCTGGTTTTTGCCCTGTCATAGCCTAGTGCAGTGCACGGTAGAAGTTCATGTCAAACAGTCTCTGCAGATTCCAAAGTGCATAGCTTATCATACACTTCAGTGCCCTGAAGCTACTTTAGTTTCAGTAGAGGATAATTTTGTAAGAACAGCTTCTTGGATTACAGCTGAATTAGTTCAATGTCAGAAGAAATCTACTAGCTAATGCTTAGATTTTCACAAGAGCCAAAGAGGACAAAGTATTCAAGTCCTACAGAATGTGAATTTGAAAACCCCAGTATAAGCTTTTCTGATAATTCTCCTCTATTTCTCAATCCTTCTTTGAAGTATTTTCCTTGCTGCTTAAATATGTTTACATGCTTTTTGTAGTGTGTCCATTTTAATAAAGTGCAGACTGATAAATATGGAAAGAAAATCTGCTCTCTGGTTCCAGCTGTGAAGGGGGACCCTGATGTTGCTGTTAATGGAAGTTGTCTGCTTGATTCCCTTCACACTGCCCTGAAAATACATCCTAATTGTCCAGTCAAAATAAACTAGCGGTGCTACTGCATTGCAGGTTTTGAAAGCATTCTCCATCAATTTGGGGGAAGGAAAGGAACATTCAATCTCTCTGTTTTGTTGCTCATGCTTTCATTTTGTTGTTAGAACTTTTCACCAGCAAATGGGTTATCGTTTTAGCATTAGCTCCATGCAGTACAAAGAATCCCGACTTTTCTTCCATTTGCTTCCTGTAGTCCCAAAAGCCTCTTAGAAATTGATGGACAAAGAGAGAAGCACAACCAGATTATTTTTATTGACTATTTTCAAGTCACTGGTCCAAGTGAACGGCGCTTGCTGACAGCTTGTTCTCGCTGTGCTGTGAGCAACGCCTGCCCGCCCCTCGTTCAATTGCCTCTGTGCTTCCTTCTGTAGATCCCTTCATGACTGTGACGCTCTGAATCAATGTTTAAAATCCCTGCTTTGTTTGCATAGAAGTGTATTTGTCATGTTTTCTTTGAAGATTTCCCATTTTCTTCTTTTTTTCAGCTGGGGATAAAGATTAGTCCTAGCAACAGCAATTAAAACTCCTGCTAATTAGAATGCATTGCTTTGGCACTGACTTAGAATCATTTGGTCGTGGCAGGTTCCGAACTGCGCCTTAATAAAAAAGTTTGTTCTTTGACATATTCTCACTCTGTGCTTGACCCACAGACAGGAGAAGGTGTGGTTTCGACTTCTTCCGACACTGGTTGAAGGCCATTGGGATATTTCACGTATAAATGGAAAATTCAGCTGTGTTCATTTCCTAGCAGTCCTCCACTGTAGGTGGATATATTAGATGACAACATTACTGAAGATAGATAGTATGATTGCTTTTCCTGTTCAACCCACACTTTGCGAGTTAATCGGGTATTGTAATGACTTATTTTTGCATCTATTAATGCCCGCCAGAAATTCATACAAAGTTTAACATTTCCATTTATATCTTGGCATATTTACAGCACTAAAAAACATTGCACCGCTTGTTATTACTCTTTGTGAGTCACCCTCATGGATACTATCAAAACACGGACCACTCTGAAAGTAATCCCCTGACTAATGTTTTTCAGTAGAGGAATAACATCTATTTTGTTATTCATTGAAAAAAAAAAACCAAACAGGTTTTTATTTGTTACTAGTCAAACCAGGTACTGTAGCATCCTAATTAGAAGTGTGCTTGCACTTCTGCATCCAGAGGGTTCGGGCATGTATTTCAGTCCCGAGAGAGATAAGTGGACATATTTGCAAGCAGAACGTTTTTTCTATGAATTATCATCATAATAGCTGCATGGAGCTAATGCCAGGGTGATCACAGGCTCCTCAGAGTGACATGTGGCTATTCTAGTATAAACTTAACCTGAATTCCAGGATATACTTTCAACCTAATTTCAACAATATCCAGATGCCTTTCAGCATGTCTTTCTAACAGGTCACTAGAATCCCGTTAAATAGTTAATATTCTCTGGTTCTTTGCAATTTTTAAGAGACACTTGTAGTAGGATATGCATATTTCATTCCTTGAGACTTCTGTTCTCCCTTGATTTTAAAAATATGTCTGTGTCCTTGAGTAAACACTTGTGAATTTAATGTTAGTACAACATTTTTGCTAAAAGCTTGATTGCTTTGTTTCTGTTTGAGTGGTTAAATCATTACCTTACATGTAGGAACTCTGATTACTAATTATGAATTTTTACAACAATTTGCCTGCTCAACATTGCTGTTTGTGATTGAGAACCCCACTTGAATAGCCTGATTCCAAAATAAAGCTTTCTCAAATAATTGGCCTTTCCAGCTTTTCAATTGCTTTTCAAGTGAAGTAGGAATCTCTTGTCCCACGTGATGCTTTATAGGGAGCCTTGATCTTAGATTTTTTCCAGAAGTTGCATCACAATCTTGCCATGGACCGAGCATGTATGTAGGGATATGTATGAACTCCTGCTACGAAAATACTACTTTAATACTACATTAAAGCAAAATCTCACTGCTCTGTAGTTGGACAAAGGACAAAATTTAGGTGTTATTAATGTAGCAGGAGCATGTGTGTAATGTGTGACAAAATAAATTTGTCCTTGTTTACCCTGAGTGAACTGAATTTCAAAGCAGTAGATTTGTTTATTAGCTTTATATTTCTATACTTTATTAACTTAATATTATTTATATTTATTTGTTACAACTGATTTATTACTTAGTTCCTAATCAAATCATAATCTACAATTCTAATCCAGGGATTTAATAAATTTTATGTCGGTTGTTAACCTGTGTTTGCCAATAAGAAAAGGAGGGTCTGTGAATAGTTCCTGCTGCTTATCTGGTGAGCAGTAACCTTAAGTCAAAGCAACCTCTCCTCTGTAGAAAGGGATAATTACTATTTTGATGGGAGTATTTTGTAGATTGAACGTTTGAATGTTTCTGAAAGTTTTTGGTATCCCAAAAAGTCTCTAGATGTGCAAAATATTCTTTACATTTAGAGCTGCTAGTTTTCCAGAAACCCGTTTGTATACACCTGCTGTTTGCTTCCAACTGTGGATTGTTTCATTCTAAGGATTTGTGTCACGGAAGTTGTTCTGTAAATATGATCTCACTGTCTTCTGTCCCTGGAACAAATGGCCTCTGAAGCAGTGCTTCATGTAGCGTTGGAGGTTTGAACACTCTGTAGATGCCAAAGTATGTCAGTATGGAAAATATACAAGGCATCCTGCATGTGGTCCCATCATGGATTAAAGAAATAGAAAACAATTCAGAAGGAAAGTAACTAGAATTAGAGTGATGCTTTCAGTGCTTTTCTGCACATCCGAAAGATCCTCTTACCTGTTCATTCTCTCACCTTTACACAGCAAGTTAGCTTTGCCTTTCAATCTGAGTCAGCATGAAGTGGCTTGAGTATTTTTATTGCTAAACATTGTGTTGAGTTTTCTCTTCCCTCCAGTTCTCACTCTACACAACATACAACAGTCTGTGTGAGATCCACAAGTAATTACAACCCCAGAGCTCCAGGCTAGCACAGTGATTGAAGTTTGCTTTTTTACAATGCAGAGAGCAGCTGTAAATCATCTTGTGGGTATGCGAGGTTGGCCCAGAACATATATAATTTAGGAACTGGTTTGAGGTTGTTTTGTGCTGCCACACCTCAGCTTTGCCATATGTTTTTCTCTTCAGCACTGTTGTTTTCTGAAGGAGTTGCTTGGCTGAAAACCTAACGTGATTTGGACTACGTGTTTTGGTCTGTAAATGTATGTAGCAAGTGAGGACTTAAAAGATCTTCAGCTACTACCCCTGCATTTGAAGTGCCAGTTTCTTGAAGGCCCTAAAGTTTTTGGTCTTTAAGATATACTATGCTTTAAAGAAACTTCATTATCATCTTTTTTTTCTGCACTGCCAAAATAATAACTCTCAGATACATTCACACATGAGGCGAGAATTCCAGGACTGCTAGTTTAGGCACTTGGTTTTCCATACATGGAGTTCTGACAGCTCTTTTTTCTTCAATGAGGCAACCTCGGACTGAGGCAGTTGATCCTCCCCGTATCTGTACATGAGATAGTCAACCTTCTTTCTTTACCAGGGATAACAGCCTCTTTTCCTTCATCTGAAATTTAATCATAAAAATCCTACACACAGATCATGGATAGGCCTTTCAAACAGGACTCTAGAAAAAAAGGTTTTTTCCAAGATTCTCAGCACTAATTCTAGTAGCTGAGAAAGATGGTTGCTTAAAATAACCATCATTTATTCTCCTTTCATTCGAAGGATCGCAACCTATTGCGAAATAGAAATTAATAATATATTTTCGATACTGATGATCCATGTTACAGCTGCTCTACTGAGAAATTCCTACATGGCTGTGCCCACAGCATGGCTGGGGCTTTCCTTATTTAAACACTGCTAACTCAAGCTACATCAAGAATCTATCCCTCCCACGGAGGCTGTCAAATGGTTGCTCTGGGTACTGCTGACCCCAGACCGCAGCTGGGCTGGGACTGTATTTGAAAGATATTTCAGGAGCTGTAGCAGGGTTTGCTGCAGACTTCACAAAGTTCACAAGGCAGTAGAGCAGATGCTTTTCACTACAGACCTTAGAGAGCTTCCTAAGAACTTGCTCAAGCTGGCAGTGCTGCTTGTGATGTGTATAGGTGTACATGCAGTGGGCTATCCTTACTGTTGCAGTAGGAAACCCAAGTTCAGGTTGTCACTGGCTCCTACCTGGCACTGACTTGTATGGGCTGTACCACAGGCGAGTGGAAAACATGAGCATCCTGCGGCGAGGAGCGGCGCACTGAGCCAGCCAGGTTGTGCGTGCAGAGAGTGGTGCATGTTGTACATGTTAGTCTGTGCTCAGGGCCAGCAGAGCTGAAGTTTCCGTGGCACTTCTTGAAGGAAGGACGTTGAAGATCATGCTCATGTGGGTGCAGTTTGTGAGGTGAGCTTAGACTTGGGTGTGAGCTGCAGCTTGGGTCAAAATCCACTCTAAATACAGCCCTGTTAGTGATATAAGTATGTCTTAGTTGTAGCACTAAGTACTTTGGTTTATAAACACACACACACATGTGTATATATATATATTCTATTTACACAACCCTATTTAGTATAAAAAACCTGCGTAGAACTCCTCATCTGTAGAGACCAGAGGAGGATCTCACAGAAANAATAATAATAATAAAAGGTATTATTTGAAATGACTCAGTGATGCTTTAATGCTTTACTGGTTCCATATAGGTTTTTCTTAAAAAACCCCACATCCTGACATTCTTTTAGAGAAACTAGTAAGGAGAAAAAGAGAAAAACTGGCTGATGAATGCACTGCTAGCTTGACTTGTGGGCTGTGATTGCCTGTTAAGACCAGATATGCTGGGGCTGCAGCTAGTCATACCCCTAAAGAGACCAGAAGAGTGGTAGAAGTTTCCTACTTAGAGTGGAAATTAATTCCCCTCCTAGTCGAGCAATCTGGCAACAGGCCCGTGTGCACAGGCTCAGAGCTCAAGGGACCCAAGTTTAGTCATTAAAGAATAGTTTGCTTTTAGTTTTGGGAGAAAATAAAATAAAGTCCTGGTCCACAAAACGACATTCCACATTTGGGAGCTTTCTCTCTGATATGGTCGCACAGGCAGCCAGGGTGAATGGAAGGTAGGTAGTGGCAGAATATAAAACACAGCACATGAGGGAAATTGAATATGCTGAAGAAACATGTTCCTTCTGCAGGTTTATGGAAGACTTTGAGTTTTATTTCCAGTCATTAAGCTTATTAAGCTCTGCTGGGGAGAAAAAGAAAAAAAAAATTAATCTTCCCTGTTGTTCTGCTCTGGCTAGTCATGCCTCTCCATCCCTCTGAATACAAATCATTCCCTACCCATACATTTATGGGTAATTTTGTTATCTACTATCAGGACTTCCAGTCTTATTCTTTAATCTCAGTGCTCATGGGTACATTCAGCAGAGAGAAGAAAGAACCAGATCTGTCTCAATTAGTCCTTGCATCAGTTAAGCAAAAAAAACCCAAGGCGCCACATAATGACAGCAGGCTGTGCGCTCTTGGAGTGCAGCGCCGTGTCTCCGTGCCGGCCAGCTCAGGCTGCCTGTGCTCACAAACAGTTGTGTCGTTCCTCTCACTGTCATCTAGAGAATGTGCCACTAAGTGTTTCCTTTCATATACATTGTGATACTGGAGCATGCATTTGCCTTATGCTTTGCAAAGCCTGTTGCTCTTGGGGAAAATCCATGCTTTAATGTTCTTCACTTCAAAGAGTTGGTTTCTTCTGCAGCAACCCTATTGTTCTTCAATTACAAGATTTAATCTGCTGTTTATGGACCTCTGAAACCATTTGTGGAGAAAGTAGATATTTTTATGTGTGCACAGATGGATGGCAAGCAGTTGGAAGTATGCTGCTCAGTTTGTTGTTTGCCTGGTTATCCTTGTCAAAAGCAATGAGGTTTTACAATTCAGATGATAAATGAAGTGCCAGGCTGACTTTAAAAAGTGAAACATCAACATCTAAAAGCTGAATTTTAAAAAAATATATATTCCTAATAGAAAGCAGATAGAGAATATTGTCTGTCTAAATAACTTAAGGGCAATGTTCTGGTCAAGTTCTCTCTTTCAGCAAGTACTTTGGGGGTGGAGGGAGGAGTTGGGATCCACATAATTGATTTTACTGTAATGTACAAAATTACAGACAAGTAGATACTCCTTAGGAAAAGAAAATATTTTAAAATATTGCTATTCAGTACTTGAACCGTTGTTCTTGTTGCCTGAAGAGCCTGCGTGAGGGCAGGTTGATGCAAAGCATTGGATCAGCTTTGAAATGTCATGATGGTCAGCAGGGATTCAGGATGGCCCTCCCCGGTCCTTGTAAGTCGTTATTCTCCCACTGCCTGACTTTGGGCTGCAAAGCTGCCTGCCTCATACTCCTTTTCTTTTCCTCTGCAGGTAATGATGAAAGCAGCTGCTTGCTTTCCCCTCCTTGTCCTTCCCAGTGTACCTGCGTGGACTCGGTGGTACGCTGCAGCAACAAAGGGCTGCGCATGCTGCCCAAAGGGATTCCCAAAGACGTGACTGAGCTGTAAGTTACCTTTTGCATACCTCCTTCCGTAAGTTCATTATATCATAGTGAGGCTTTGTAGGTCCTTGAGGGTTTTGCCTTTGACTTCAGTGACTCAAGGTTTACACTTTGGTGCTTTCCATGTGTTTTGACCGTTATTTTTATACTTATTTGTCCTTTGACTGAATGCGTTGCTCTATAGTGGGAATAGAGTTTATCTATCTCTGTACCCATTAATTCTGTGTGTAGAGAACAAGTGTGTATATTAGTATCAAATAATCCTGTAGTGCCCCTGGGAAACCTATGGTCACAACAGGCTGCTTGAAAGGATTACGAAAATATGTTCCTGACTTACGTAGCTGTGAGCTAATTGTCCTCGAAGGAGATTTTAAAAAGAGAAAGAAAGACAGCGGTGGAAGAAAACAATGAATTATTTTCTCCAAACCTCATGAAGTGGCTAAAATAACAGATAACTAGATTAAATTGTAAAGCAAATTCATCCTACTTGAGAACCATCTTTTTAATCTTTTCATCTACCCTTCACTATGACTTTATATTTGATTTTGGTTCTTTCCATTGAAAGAAAATACACTGGTGGGGTGACTTGGCTTAAACAGTTGGCAAGAGAAACCCTGAGCATTTCCCCATTAGGTCTTTACTCAAATCTATCCTAGGTGAGTTGTTAATGAAACTTGTAATCTCATCGGCATTTCTATGTGAAAGTAATTGGTAGGGTTAGTTGGTATGTTCAGTGAATTTTGTAATCAGTTAAAACCTGATTCTGCTATTTTTTCACTATCTAGTACTATTTTTATTATTTAATAATAAGGCAGCTGATGAATGAGGTACACACCTTTTTACTCCCTTCACAATGGGAGGGTGGGGTATGCACTGGTTTTGCCAGTGTCGTAGTCAAACATAAGACTGTACTGAAAGTGTCTCTGGTAACTTGAATTAATGTGGAAATGTTGCGTTAATGAATACACCCTTGAAACACTGTTAATCAGGGCATGGCTGATAGTGATTTGAATTAAGAGTCAAGTCCTGGCCTGTATTCCTTTCTATATTGCCATCAGCAATAAAAAGTCTGCAAGGTGGTTTCTGCTCTGTTCCTGTTCAAGTTTTATTGCATTCAAACATTACTTGCCAACAATAAGATATCGCAGATGTTACTTTGATTTCCGCTGCCACACTGAGGAATTTTTATGTTTAAATTTTTCGTATTGAGTTTTACTGATACAATCTGATATGCTGACGACATAACTTTCACAAAAAGAGTGAAATTAATCTCACCATCTTGAAAACTGCTATGTTTTCTTAAGCTGTTTCTTGGCAAATGAGGCAATAGCCTGGAACTGAGCAGTTTTGAGTTCATAGGAGTTTATGTGACTGTCTTCTACAGTAGGAGCCTCTTGGCTGTGCAAGCCTCTAGTTCAACTTTCTGCTTTCAATCCAGCAATGTGTCACCAGAACACAGTCAGCCATGGGCTGCCTGACTCTGAATATTTCATGTTCTGCAAATATACCCTTGAATCTGTCCCAGTTGTCTCAGAATTCAATCCTGATCTCACTCGCCTCTCAACCAACATAAACTGATCTCCTTATTTGTAGCTGTACCAAAAGATGGGCTGCAGGTACTGAAGCTAAAAATTTCATGTGTTTGTGGAAACTGTGTCAAGAATGAAATAAATAAATAAATAATCAATCTTGCTTCTGCTTCCAGATTGAGATAAAGATGTTGATGATAATCTAGAAGGGACTAGATCATCTAGGTCCCAAGCTGCTAGTATGAAATTTAGTATTTTTATTGTTCTGTGTTTGAGAATTGTGACTGCTGCTGTGGTAAACAGCATCTCCTGTGTAACCCCACCTCTCACCTCATTTTGAGAACAGCTAAAACTTGGCAGAGAAAACCCAAGAGCTTTCTGTGTGTGGGGTGAAAGAGTGTGATCTTGTTCAATCTAATTACACTCCTTAGACTAAACCACCCTCATTTCCCTAGGGCAGTCCTAGATCCCTTGAAGTGTGTCCTGAGGCTGGAGTATTTTCTACAAGCTGTTTTGTTTCTGTGATAGCAGTGGCCGGTGTCACGGCTTTTGCATGGCTAGAGAGAGGCCCAGCAGTCTCCAGGGCAGGGCTGCCTTCACCTTTTGCACTGGCACAGCCTTCACAGCTGCTCAGATGGATTAAAAACCACGTCACCTATGTGACTGCAACTCCCCCCGCCTTTCTGCCCCTCCACACTTTGGTGTCAGAGGGCTCTGCTCAGCGTGCTGAGGTCTCTGTGCTCCAACCAGGCACTCACACAACCCCCCTGTCACTGAAGATAGAGGTCACGCTGAGGACTGGACAAGGATGTAAAGAGCCTCTTGTGCTGGTAGCCCACAGCTCTCTGGGGAGCATTTGCAGGGGGGCATTTTAGTGGGTTTTTTATCAATATACCAGTCTGACATTGATACACTTCCATTATTGACAAATTAATTAGCAAGGTGCATTAGCTGCAGTGCTTTTTATTAAACCACAGTGTGCTTTTATACAACACGGTTTAAGAACAAGATCTGCCATGTAGCTGTATAAACCAAACTGGTACGACTCAGTATAGCCTTCTCAGAAGTTTCTTTGAATTCTTTTAGAGGTCGTAAAATAGTCTTAAAGCAGGGATTCTTTTATTGTGACAAGTATTAAATAGCAGTGTGCAAAACCGAGCATACCTCTTGCACAGGCACAGAGGGAAAATGTTACCCTTTTGCTGAGTCACATTTCACTGTACCTAAGCTCCGCAAAATAGGTCACCAGCAACGTTTTATTACATGGTGGACTGGAGACGTAGGCTCACTCCTTCCAACTTTCTTCCTGAGTTTCTGATTTGGATGTGTATATAGGCAACACATGTGAAAACCATTATCTTCTTCATCTTTAGAGCCTGAAATGACAGGAGACATCCCCGTGTTTGCTTTGTACCACCCGCAGGATGAGGGATTACCTTGGCTGGGAAGGCTTCCATCTAGAATAGAGTTGAAAAGATCACGAAGTCTCCTGGCTTTTAGAGGGATGACGATGCAAGAAATTTCTGTTTCGCAGTTATTCCTTCATAGAACCCATCATCATGGGCAAGTCTTCTTGGGAATACGGAAATATTGTATTGTTTCTTGCAAATTCCTTTGCTGTATATTTACGTCCTGCCTACATTTTTTCTCACTATTTGCTTGCTCTGAAGAGAAGCCTTGGGTTTTTTGAACATACTCAGTTTTCTTGTCCAGATGTTCAGAAGTAAAAAGTTCATGCAATGAGCTAGTTTGGAACTCAGCCCCATTGCTGCTTAGTGTTTTAAGCTTTCCTTTCTTCTTCTTCCTTTTTGTTCCCCCCAAAATCCATTTGAACTCAGTTTCCCATGATCTTTTTCCTCTTACGTATTACCTCAGTGTGTGAACACTAGTTTTTGTTTGGTTTGGTTGGGGTTTTTTAAAGTATAGTCTATTTCTAATAGTCTTACCTGACAGCATCCAGCTGCTTTTATGGACCTACAGCAAATAATATTTTGCACTGGGGAAAAACATCGGAGGCAGTTATGTGGATGGCGTGTGCATAAGCTATAACATAATAAGCACAGCATACTTTAGAATAAATATGTACTAATCGTGTCATCTCTAGACTCCCAATGTTGTCATGACACTGAGCTATATGATAGCACTGATGGGATTGTGAGGAAAACCTGCATCCATCCATCATTGTTAGTGGTTGTTTTTCTTTCAAGTTATATTAATGCATATTAATATTTGCATTCCTTTTGCTCTTTCTTTCTCTCCTCAGAAACTTTCTCTTCACTGTTTGCGTTCTCTGTTCTGTGTTTTAGGTTCATTTAGCCTGCAAGCTCATCCAGTACTTGGCACAGCAGTTTTCATGAGTAGTTGGCCTGCTTACTAGCAGAGGGATCCCATTGAACTCTCTTTTAGCTCTTTATTCCCCACCTGTAGTGTGTTGCTGTTGCTGCTCCAGCCTTAGCATGGCACCTTTATTCAGCTGCATCTCCAGTTGCCAAGATGATTTTGGCAATTGCTTCCCTTACATTGGTTGCCACATCTGCTTGGTGGTATTTACCAAAGATCTTAATCCTCCTTTCCATCTTCCAAAGCCCTTAGGATTTCTCTTGACTTGTGGCTAAAAATAGTGGCTTGTACCTGGGCCGTGCAAATTGTTGCAATAAATATGCTCTAAGCAGTTAGTTATGATACGTGTAAAATACTGTAACAATTTCATGCCATTTTCTAGTATGCTTGTATTGCTGTTGATCAAAGGGATAACTCTGAAGTGAGATATCTGATGAAAATCATCTCCTTCAGAATGCAAAAGCCTTTGCTTGTCAGGCAATAGGCACTATTTTGTACACTGACCCTTAACGCAGACTTCAGTGAATTCTCCTTTGATAAAGAAAGGAGAGAAAGAGTTTAGATCAAAGCCTAGGCTTTCATGGTCCAGTGTCATCAGAGGTTTTACACCCCGTTTAATCCACTGCAGAGGAAAATTCTGCCATTGACAGGACCGATAGTTCTGTAGAAGGATATTGAGTTGAAAGAGAGGATTTAAAACTGCATTGCAAATCTGATAGTTTAGAAAGAGTAAATCGTATCAATACTGTCAAAATAGTGTGATCAATGACTGATGAATTTTGAGCACATATCAAAAAGGTGACTTTAGCACTAATAATACAGACTAAAAGTAAGTTTAACTTCAGGGCCGTCACTTTTCTCTGAAGCACAGCCTTCTTTCTGTGTGTCAAACCTATAAATTACAGTCTCACGTACAAATGCAGCAAAATCCAAAGCCCAAATTTGCCAAAACTTAAGGAAGTTCAAGATCCATATTTGAATTTTGCTTCTTCTTAAGGAACTGAAGTTCTTGAAATCCATGCTTTGTGGATGTTTCATCTTTCCTAGCCCAATTCTCTTCTAGAACTCTGCTTTCAAGAAAGGAAACTTGCCTCAGAATTTTAGGATATTGAGTATCTGCAGTAAAAAGTTCAGACTATAACTTAATTTTAGAGCTGCATAAAACTGTCAAGTATCGTCTTCTTTTTCTCTTTTTTCTTTCTCTTTTTTTTTTTTTTTTTGTTATGTAACATTCTATGTGAAATATTTAACTGAATTAAATGGAAGGCTTTGTGCCGTTTCAGTTACTGCCTGAGAACTGATTTCTCTCTCCAGTTTCTTCTCTTAGCACAGATTGCCGCTGTGAGCTTGACTTTCTGGCTGAATAGACATTTCAGTACAAAAAAGGTTCCAAGTGATTCAAACCGTTACATGATGCTTTGGCACCTTGTGCTGGTTATATCACCTTCAATCCAAGTGGTTTCAGTGTAAAAATAGACAAGTTGGAAAAAGAACAGCTGTCATCTTTTATGCATAGTTTTAAATTTTTTATCTGTGCTGTTAGTGTGTGTGGAAGGTGCTGGATGAGCCCCGGGGCTGCTGCAGGCGCTGGGTGGTGTTGGTGCAGGC
>WEIS01056890.1:5918-22351 GCA_013389965.1 Todus mexicanus | reverse complement strand
AATTTCTGTTCTAATCCAAACCAGGACAGTTGGTCATGGTGGCATTTTATGAGAACACAAAGATGTGTTTTGCTTGTTGGTTACCAGTCATTATTGAGCCTTCAGCATTCCCTGCAGCACTCATGGGGTAAAATACAATTTCCAATCTGATATTTAAACTACAGAGTCTAGAGGCTTTAGGAAGCAAATGAGGTTGTTTGGGTTGCTAGTAAGTGTGTCTGTAGTAAGGCAGCCAACACCCACTCTTGACTCTGACTGCCTGTGTATTAATAACTTGACTCTAAGCATTAAAATTAGACATACGTTTTTTTCATTCATGCCAGAATTTCTTTGCCTCTCAGATGCCATGTACATCATCTTCCTTTGGCTAAGGTGGGAAAAGAAGTCAAAATGCAATCATCCCTTCACATCATTCTCTTATAGCTTGTTTTGTTTTGCTTGGGAAGTGGCTTCATCCAATTTTTTTTTATTTTTTTATGTATGTATATATAAATACACAGAGTTTTGGCGACTGAGCTCTGCCCCTTCAGCATCAGGAATAATTCTGTTATTCCCAATGTCCAGCTTCCAACCCTCTTGGAGCCCCCAGATACTATTTTCAGCCCAGCAAGGTGCAGAGCTGCTGCCACCGCACTCCCTCCCTGCTCTGACGGTGGGCAACAGTTCATCTGCAGCAATTGGTTTCTTCAAATGTTGTATCTCAGCTCCTCCTGATTCTTGGCATGCTCTTATGCCCGGCAAGCTCTGGTTATTTCAAATTCATTGCACTTAAATGTGCTTTTAAAATGAACGCCCTTTTGCTTAGAAAATCCTGCCATTCTTTGTGTAATGTGGGGAAAGGTCTAGGAGTGGTGTATTGTTCTTTTATCTGCATGAAAAGTATATTAGCAGTAAATTTTTTTCAGTGTAAATTTGTGTTTGTTCAGAAATTACACTGCTGGTGTAAGTACCGCAGCTCTCTGCTAGCATCAAATTGCTTGCAGCACCAGTCCAAAGCTATCTGAAGCAGAGCTTCTGTGGGAGTTTAACTCCAGGGGTCTGCGTGTCTGTGTTAGTCTGAGTAAGAAAGCATTGGGTTAAAACGTGCACCTTTGGCTTTTGATTGCACCAGAAAGGGTGGGAAACAGTGGGGGAAAACCTTGGCTAGCCATCATGACTTTGTTCAAATGCCAACTGCTTTGTACTGGAATCAACAAGAGAATATCCTGAATATCCATTTCTGAAGATAGCAACACATTGCAGGAGTTGAGTCTTCTTTCGTAAAGGAAAATCATATATAGATCTGTAATATATGACCTTCTTTTGATTTCCTTTGGAATTCCTGTGGATTTTATGTTTGGAATAAAGACTGGAACTTATCAGAGACCTACCCTTATGCATGGGTTTAAGATTTGCAGGTTTCTGGGATGAAGGAGAAGGCGCAGGCTCCCAGTGGCTTGCTGCGTCTGTAGCAGACCATGACTGGGGAAATGAGGCATGATTTGCCTTGTTTAAGCAGTAACAGATCTGGTAGAATTCTGAAGATCTTCTACGTAACAGTTTATGGTGTGAATTCATCAAGGAACTCCATCTTCAAAACAATTTATAACAAATTTAGTCAAAATCAAGCAAGTTTTGTTGCTCTACAACTACCCGAAAGGAGGTTGCAAGGAGGCCAGTGTTGGCCTCTTCTCCCTAATAACTAATGACAGGAGAAGAGGAAATGGCCGCAAGTTGCACCAGAGGAAGCTCAGGTTGGATATTAGGAAACATTTCTGTATTGAAAGAATAGTTAATATTGGGACAGGCTGCCCGAGGAGGTGGTGGAGTTGCTGTCCCTTGAGGTGTTCAAAACACAAGTAGATGTGGCCCTTCAGAGCATGGTCTGGTGGCCATGGAGGTGTTAGACTGAACGTTGGACTTGACAATCTTGGATGTCCTTTACAACTTTAATGATTCTGTGATACTATGATTCTAGGCAAGTGATTTTACACTTTCTGAATATGAACATCCATGGGAGATGTAAATGTGGCACAACTAACCCATACTCTGTTCTGTGGTAATCTGCAGCTGCAGAGCAACTGTCACTGCATTGCAAGGGCTGTTTACCGTGCAACACTCTCGCTCGATGCTTGTGATCTTGGTGAATGCAGAGATTCATTTATTCAAAAGGGTTTTTCATTAAGAAGGGATTTTGCTTTTGCTTAAAAGTTCAAAAGCCTGTAGTCCTGCTTGTCTAGCCTAATCCTAGCAGGAGCTAGGTCAGCTGAGCCACATGCTCTGCTGGAACTCTGCCTTGATGGGATCCTGTGCCGCAGGCAGAATGGGGGACCGTGGGGCTGGCATGGTTTAGTTGGAGTAGTTTAGCTGAAAAGAGAGCTGAAGCAGCAGAAAATGGTGAAAGGCCATTATACTGAAATAGAAGGGGGGTGGGGGAAGTGACAGTTATAAAAGGTATTATGTAAGAAACTCTGTTAGTGTTTAGAGATTTTTATTTTTACGTCATTTAAAAATAAAGTTTGTGGGAAATTTTTCTTGGATATAGTTTACACAAATATCTCAGTGTTGTTCCAGTTAATGTAGAGAGGGAACATATAGCTCAGTAATAGACTATTATTATTCTTGTTTGCTGTACTAAATGCAGAATAAGGAGGTCTGTTGCCAAATAAAAGGAAATTGTGTGTGAGGGATAAAAATTCTTAACATGATTATCGGGTATTTTCAGCAGTAGAGGCAGTACATGAAGTGTTCTTGTGTCTATGGGCTGCATTTCCTGGCTACACTTGATTATCTTGCAAAAGGCACCAGATCAATTGCACTGTCCCATATCCACCTTAGGAAAAATCCCATAAAGTATCTTGTCTAGAAGGGAAATACCATTTCATCTTTAGTCCTCACCTGTGGAGGGAGTAATGCCTTCCTCCTACACAATGCTTTCTGAGAAGGTTGGATGTGTTCCTCAGGTGGATACGGCTTCTGGCAGGTTTCTGGAGGATCACCTTGACAGTGTCATGGCACCACAGTGCTCGATTTCCATTATAGCTTTATATCTTTGGTATCTTCCAGGGATGCTGTGTCACCCAAAAGCCAAAGTTATTTTGGTAATAAGCAGGAAAAGCCCCACATCCCCTTGCTATGACAGGTCTGCTATAGAGTCTTGAGGACCCACCTATACTCTTCGGGCAAACTTTTGGGAAGTAGTGTATTTTTTCAGGGCTTTTCTCTTGGTTACTGAATGTTCATGTCTCTTCTGTGTGGAAAACCTGCAAAATACAGGTGTTATATGCCTGTATGAGGACATAGGGTTATCCCAAAGGGCTTTAGCCCTACTATACATGTGTAGAGACACACTCAGACAGCTTCCACCCTGGAAAAACAAGCTGTTTTATTAAATACACTTAGTGCTTGTAGGAGAAGCCCGTGTTTGAAGAGAACTTGGTCTTTGGTCTTCAATCTGTACCAAGTTTTCCTCCAGTACCAGCGCACTTTGAAAAGGCAAGTCAAGGAGGGTGTATGTGCCATAGTAGGAATTGCTGTAATGGATGTAGCATCAAACTCATGGGTGTTGGTGTTGACACTGAAATAAGTGAGACTTTTTGCAACACGGACACCTGGCAGTGAGCTCCTCTTCCAGTTCTGGCTGTAAGAGGAACCTACATGCACAAGACAAGAACTTTCCTAACAGAGGCAGTCAGCACTCAGTGCCCTTACAGAAACTTGTTCAAGGTAAATTTAAGTTCAGGGCACAAGCCATACGAGACTTTGCTCCCCTCCTTCAGTTGCTGTGATAGAAGACCCAAATAGTCCGTTCTGTTTGCTGTAGGCCAGAGATCATTTATTCATTTATTCACTTCCGAATCTAAAAAAGAAATAGTAAATCACCAAGCTACTGTTGCACTTTGCACGTTGGGTAATTCATTTATAAAGGAGAAACTGTTGTCACTTCAAAGCAATGAATCAAGGATAATTTCCTTAGTGACTGACTTTATGTTTTCCTCAGTCGTGGTGCAGATTGAGTGACAGAAGTTCTTGTTAACTTGTTTGTATAATTGTCAAATCTGGCTTTTTTTCAGGTACCTGGAAGGAAACCATCTGAGTGCTGTGCCGAAGGGGCTCTCCACCTTCAGACACCTGACACTGATGTAAGAAACACGTGATTTCAATGTCAATAAAGTGACATGACTCTTTCTGCACTATGTTGCAGGTGGAACATAAATAATTAGGGGGGTGAGGGGGGAGAATAAAAACAACACAAAAACTCAAAATTCTTCTGTAATTTGGATTTGCAAAGAATTTCACAGTGTCCACTGCTGCCAATAAGTGTTCATAAAGAGCGGAGAAAGAGTGAAGTGACTGAGAGCACCAGATACCCTTCCTTCACAGGAGCTTCCAGCCTCTGCGAGAGGACTAAACTCTCAGGCAGGCTGCTACAGTTTCTCTTGGCAGATTTATCTGTGCAAAGCTATAAAGGTCATTAACAGAGGAGACAGCATTAATTTGTTCTAGGTGAGACAGTATTTATACTGCTAAGGCAATGAAAATTTGCATAGCTCTTTCTGCTCTGAGCATTCGTAGAGATAGAGACACAAATCGACTTTGTTCAGTAAATTGCTCCCTGAAATACACAGGAGTGAAATTCATTGGCTGCCGAAGGATTTATTAGAAATTTCTGAATGCTGTTTGAGTCAGCTTTGGAGATACTCAAGTCAAGACAGGCAGAACAACCTCAGACAGAAACAACATAGAGGGAAAAGTGGAATCTTCTATTTTAAGAAGCTGTTTTATTTGCGAACATCTCTAATTTTGGTTTTCAAGGGAGGGCAACAACAAAAAATGTTCCATTTGAGCCTGAAAGACTTTTCTTAAATGAAAACTGAAGTTTTGTTCTAGTCACTGTCAGTGTGAAGAACATGTGGAAATGATTTGCCTGTACTATATTGCAAAGCAAGTTGGTATACTAAATATTCTTCACCTGTGCTTCTACCATTTATTAATTTATCCTTCAAAAATTTTGCATTTATTCAGTGATTTTTTGATAATTTTTTGTACTCTATATGCTGGAAATATGCCTTAATATTTCTGAGTCTGAGGCTTTTTAGGGGAGTCTGATGAGCTTTCCTTTTAGAGCTTACTCAAAGATGATTAGAAAACATATCAACTATAGTATGTGACTTCTCAATTGCTTCAAGCATTTTGTTGTGCAGGTATTGCATAATCTGTTTTAAACCCCTTATTTCTCAGTTCCTACATATAAGTGATCGTTTCTCTGTGTGTTTCCTCAGTGATTTGAGCAACAACAGCATAAGCGTATTGGCCAATTATACCTTCAGCAACATGACTCAGTTATCCACACTGTAAGTAGTCCCAAGTTTTGATTACAGTTCTAATTGCATTTCAGACACCACCTTATGTGTTGAACAATTAGTATCGAGCTTGTTACCTAAGCCCGTGGCTTTCCATGCTCCTTTGTGGTTGAATTAGTAGTGAAATAATCAAAGAAATCACAAAGTTGTGACTGTGTTCTCTCATTTCCCAGCATCTTGAGTTACAACAGACTTCGGTGCATTCCAGTCCACGCATTCAACGGGCTCAGGTCTCTTCGAGTGTTGTAAGTACCACATCTTCACTGCAGCTGAGTTGCAGCTTATTAGAATGCTGTTGATGGCAGGGAGGTTTTAATGAGCAGATGGCTTTCACTTGATCCAGCAGCCATAAATATTTTCACACAATTAGCTTCAATGTACTTGTACTTAGGTGCAATATGTCCGGTAATGACTAGAGCAGGTGAACGCTAAACTTTGCAAAGAAGCAATTACATATTTGCAGGATGAATGAATTTTCTATGATAGTTCAGGGACAAGAAGTATCATGAGAACAGGCCTCCAAGAGACTGCATAGAGTCTGCTTGTCTCTTTTACTTGAACAATGTTTGGGTGTCCATGAAAGACAGGAAAGGTCCTTCTCTCTGTAAATACTTTAGAGTGTAATTTTTCGTTGGATGCTTCAGCATGGGTGTCTTTACTGAAAACTTGTGCATTTTTAGAGTATTTTCTATTCATCTAGATTTCTGCAGGCAAGTTTTACATACAAGAATGAATCTGAAGGGAAGTTAGAAGTCCCCACACTAAAACAATGGGTAAATCAAGCCAGTGGCTGGGTTCCGGTAACGCTGAGATGCCTGTCTCAGATGGCCAAGTTGTAAATGAAATTTCACCCATGGTGACTGGTGGTACACTCAGAGACATCCCGGTGTGGTTTCCTTCTTTGGAGATCCTTTTCTGCACTCTTTTCTTTCCAGTGTAGCTGCTTTCTGAATTGAACAATTTGTCTACAATCTCCTCTGAAAATCACCTTCTTTATACCATCTTGCAATGTGGGCTGTGGGCCTGCTCCTTGTAGGAAGCAACTCCTCCTCTCCTCAGCTTTTCTTAGGCACTGACTGGACTGCCTCCTGCTTCAGCCTCATATTTACTGTCTCGTCTCTTCCTCCCTATCTGCGCTATCAGAAACAAACCCTGAGTTGGGTTTGGTCGGTGGTTTGTGTGGACATGTGACTCCATGTGCAGCTGTCAGGACAAGGTGGAGAAGGCACCTTCCTCCCCCCGGCCCAGCAACACGAGTGGGTGATCATTACTTGTGCAGCAAACTGAACGCAAGTAGCTTAGCTGCCTTCAGTGTGCTGAAGGAGAAGGAACTTTGAACACTAAAAGGTTGGGATAGAGGAGCTGAAGAACATGTGCTGAGCACTTTGAAACTTGACATTAGGATTTTCTTTTTAAACACTCAGATGCCATTCCCATGATATTCAAGGTCAGCCTCAATGAGGCTCTGAGCAACCTGCTCTAGGTGAGGAAGTCCCTGCTCACTGCAGAGGGGGTTGGACTAGATGGCCTTTAGTGGTCGCTTCCAGCCCAAAACATTGTATGATTCTATGAGTGTCAAGAGCAATGGTTGCTGTGCACTGACTCTGCAAGGGTGGAATGAAGGTGTTGACACAGGCAGTAGCGCGAGCGTGGGAGCAATAAGGCAACGCTGTTGCACCAAGCTCTGGGACTGTGGCTTGAGTGACAAAATAGATGTCTAGGTTTCAACCTCCTAACTTACTAGACAACTGTAGATTCCCAGTTTTCGTTAGTAAAACCAAGAAAGATACGTGATTTGGATTTGTTGCTTGAAATTTGGCTGGGGACTCTGATGTCTGGTGCACTGAGATGGTCACATTTGAGCTGTTACATGAGCCCTGAAATTCAGCCACAGGTGAATACATTCTGTTTCATGGCCAAAGAAGTTATTCCACATGGAACTCTCTCCTGGCCTACTTCTGATACGCAAGCTAGCTTGATTAAACCTACTTGGGGACTCTCCGCTCTGAATGACAGAGTAGATATACTATGCCTCACTCTTTCCAACAGCTACAATTTGTCTTTTCACTCCTGTTCTTGCAGGCCCAGAAACAAAGGGCAATATTTTAATAACAACTGTTATCTTTTGGCTTTTTTTAAATGATCTGCTAATCAAATTGAAAAAATAGCTTTCTCCTTCAAGGGAGAGTGAATTGAAGCCTAACTGGGAATCTCTGCCTCTGCTCCATGCATTGGGAAGCCTCCAAATTGATTTGATTTATTATGGCCCACAAAACTCTAGTATCAGCTACAACTTTTGCCACGTGTGATCTCTGGTGTTATTAAAAATCAATTCTCCAGAGAGAAAATGGCTGCCGAGAGACAGTGCGCAATCAGTTATTGTCAGTTATTTATTATCCGTCTTCTCAGGGGAATTTAAAAGAGAAAACATCAGCGAAACGATTTCCACAATTTTTTTTAATGCAAAGAATATAGAGATCTCATTACCTTTGACTGCATGTGTCTTTGAAGGTGCCAGACCCTTTTCCAGGCTTCTCTGCCTTTTTAATTCTCTGTTTTCTTTACTTTTTACCTCTCCGTAGTAAATAAATACATATTTGAAAATCAGAATAATCATAGATGTACGATGGAGCTGATCTTTGACAGATACCTGGTTCTGGCCTCTCTCTCTTGCGCTCTCCAGCACAAGCCCAAGTGAGAAAACTGCGGAGTCAGCATGTTTATGTTTAAGCCTGAATATCATAGAATCATAGAATAATTAAGGCTGGAAAAGACCTCTTAGATCATCGAGTCCAGCCTATATCGATCAGTGTTTCCATGATCAGACCTTTAATCTTTAGTCTTCACATGGTTTATCCATAAGGGCAGCCAAAGGGTGCTGGAGAGCTATTTCAACATAGAGCCTTAAGAATTTTTTTAATAAGCAAAAGTTGGTATTGGTTGATTTTTGCATCGAAGCTATTGCAGTGAAAAGTTACGGATTTGGAGTTTGGTTTTGTTTTGTTTTTTCTGTCCAAAGGTGAGGAGATCTATCCTTATATATGCCAAATTATTGCTAATCAAAAACTAGGCATGCTCAAGAGCAAATTTCATAATTAGGATGCTGGAAGAGAAAGTTTTCGGTATACTGGCATCAAGAACTGGAGAGAGATGCCAGCAGGATAACACTGCTCTAAATCTTTTTAGAAGCTAAATGTAAACAGATTAAAAAAGCTGAGATTGAAACAAAGTACTTATAAATATTCAACCACTGTGGTAAACCCAAACAGATCATTTTAAAGACTATTTTTATTGTGTGACAATGTTGTAACTTCTGACATTCTGCCTGATTTAATTAAGTGGAAAAGTCCAGAAATAAAAATACTTTCTCAGATCACTAAACTATTTTCCATGTTGTTTTTACGAAAAAAGATAAAATGAACTACACAATATTCTACTAACATGAGATACTCTAGTTTTATTGAAAACTGATGTACATTTACTGCAGTTCAAAGCTCACAGAAACATAATAATATGTGTTGATGAGAAAGCAACCGCGAACACTCTTCAGGCACAGCCTTGGAACCAGTTTTTGCACTGTTCTTTCATAATTGGATGCTGCACTGATTAAACCTAGCAGAAATATTGGTCATTAATTGCAGAATGACTACTTGTACTTGCCCAGTAATTCTGTAGAAGGGGCTGTTGTTACAGGCAGGCATTGAGCAGTGACTCTGTGGCTTCCCACCTTCCTCTGACATCTGAGTTGTTTTGGTTCCTGCAGCCAAGCTTTTAGCAACATTTCTGTCTTCACAGGGTAGATGGTTGTTTACCGAAAAAGCATTGCCTTTGTGTCTGTGGTAACCTTCTGTTATGAGGCAGTGGGTGAGAGGCAGGACCAGAGAACAGTTAGTAAAGAAAAAAGAAACAAAAAATCCCAATCCCAACCCAAAAGAATATGTTCATTTCCTTCCCTGAAGACAAAGTAATAAATTACTGAGATTACCTGTAGAAGAAAGTGTTTATTTCAAGAATTCAAGGTTTTTGTTAGTCTGTGTTCTGAGAGGAGATTCAAATTATCTTTACTTCATACCCCTACTGTGTACCTGTGTTTAGAGAAAAGGTTACCTAGACATTGAGGGAGAACACACACATCGATGTGTGCTTTAGCTGTCCAAGTGTTTCAGATTGTAAGGCTGTTTGGTACAAAAATGTGTTCTTATTGTCGATTGAAGAAGAAAAGGATTTTATTGCACTGTTGAATTTTCTTGCCACTATTAATTATTGTGTGGTGTATGGTTTTTTACATTTATCATTTCATCGTAGCTTCATGGGTGATGGTGCTGCTGACATGATTTTTTTATTAAAATGCTGGCATTTGCACCCAGGAAGCATACCTCGGTGTTTGAGATATGCAGGCAAGCCAGTCATTCCAGATGGGTTTATGTTTTTGATGGATTTACCTTCTTACAGATAAATGGCTTTGTCATTCTTCATCTTCTCTTGTAAGAAGTTTCCAAGACATTTAGGAAAGAAAATGTGCCCCTTCATAGAATAAACACAACTGCCAGGACATAGAGATAAATATAAGTTCTGCTGTCTCACCAGAGAGAATCATTTAGCACATCTTTCAGCAGTTTAAAAGATCAGAATATAAGCTCTTTATGAGTGGCCGCTTATTTAAATATACTCATTTCGTTGAAGGAGGGAACATTTTGATGACAAGTTGTTGATCTTGCATCCTCATACCAACAAAAATACCCCTTACTTAATAGCCGGGAGGGATGTCTCAGTCAGTTGGTCATTCTGTATAGAATTAGAGAGCGTGTTTTATCTGAAGTGCTGTGTGGGAGCTCCTGTCCTTCCTGTTCAGAATAATTGCTTGGAGATCCATCCCTATACATGCCAAGTTATTGCTAATAGTCAAAACCTAGGCACACTTAAAAGCAAATTTCAGTCAGGATGTCGGAAGAGGAAGTTTTTGGTATACTTACATCAAGGACTGGAGAGTGCTGCCAGCAGGATAACGCTGCTGTAGTTCTGGGGTTTTTTTGCAGCTTCATGCTCTGCAGCAGAACTTTGCAGTACAATAAAATAGAAACTGTAGCTGCAAAGAGCAGCTGTGGTAACATTGCTCATGCTCACATCGTTCACAGCCCTGTGGTAGGACCCAGCCCTGTGGGAGACAGGACAGGACAGGACAGGACAGGACAGGAGGTATCTTCCCTGGTACCTTTGGCTTTCCTTGCTGTCTGTATGCTGGCGCAGGACAGCTGGCAAAGAGTGCAAAGGTAGAGTTTGTATGAGTTATAACACATCCTGCAGATCCTGGTGAAGCTTATAGTGGTGTCAGGGAAGAAAGGAGGCCAAAAGAGATGTTTTTATTTTCAGCTGGGGCTGTTGTGCATTTCCACAGGCCCAGAGGTTTGGTTTGCTTTTCAATGTGCACCATTTCAAGAAACTGTAGAGTCACGGAAATAAAATAAGATGTGATTGCTGTGTACCGCAAATCGCCAGGTAAATTAGAAATGAAGTGACTCGAGGGAAATTGCTGCTACAAAACTGATACACAGCAGGTTTCTGATTTCAAGTCCCCTCTGCCATGTCTGGAGCACTGACAGTAATTCCCAGGCCTGGGAAAGAGAACATAAAGAACACAGCAGTTTGCTAGAACTGAATTGGCTCGGGGGAGAAGTGTGGAAGAAAATATAATTTTAAAATATTGACGCCCTTTCACTTTGCAAGTTTTCTACCAACTTTTGTTTAAGAAACAGCTCATGAGATCCAGCAGTATCAACTCAGTTGGCTTCTTATGAGTTCTTTTTGCCTGCTACAATGTGGAGTAGGAAACTGATATTCAGTGACACACGAATTAGAAAAGTCAGAATAAATTATAAATATTTGTGCTGGGTTTTGCGAGATAATTATCTAGTGAGGCAGAGGATGCAGCTGCTGAATAGCTGATTTTATTTATTTACAAAATAAAATCTTACTATCTTCTATGCTTTATTTTATGAATAGTTTTTATGCAATTGTCACCCACAACAGTCCGTGCCCTTCTTCACACTCTTTTCTTGCTGCGTGTTTTCCTAGCTGCTCGTAGCCTTGTTGCTGGCAGAAGTGCTCTTCCCTCTGTCTGTCCCATCCTCTAGTGGTGGTGCCCTCCTTTGTAGCTGGACCTTCAGTTGCAATTGCAATAAAAACCACAAGGAATCACAAATAACGATTTTTAGCCTCGTGTCTGCCACTTTGAATTGAATTATTGCGCTCTGCAAGCTGCAAGAAAAATTTTTCCATTTATGCTTTCCCATGTAGCTCACATGTAAATGTGTTTCTCAGAAAAGAGATAAAGTGGCTGCTTAAATTGTCCTGGGAACAGTGGAGAACCCTTTTTGCAATGATCCTGAGAATCCTGCTAGAAAAATGTTAGTTTCTTTACGCAGGGTGAATAATGCCCGAAAACAGCTTATTTCAAATATTTTCCCTGGTAGCATAAATGTATTTGTCAAAAGGATTTTTAAAATGCCACACAAAGAAGTATTTCCAACTGTAAGAACAGCAAACTAGAATGTGAAAGTGCAGCTGTATTTGCCCTCATGGACCATTGTTCTTTCCTAGGATTTCTCGGTAGTCAATACTTAATTTAACTTTCACAGTTCCTATTTTCGCCACTCTGTTTTTTATCTGTGTTTCTGGCTAATGGCGTTCTATAAAAGAATACAGGTCTGCATGTGAGGGTCTGCTTGTCATCAATACACTTTTAACAGCATAAATAGTATGTCACCATTGTAATTTCAAACATTCATCACCAACAGTTCTGACTGTATCATTATTTTAAATGCCAACATCTAGAAGTAGAAGTAATAAAGCGTGGAAGCTCAGGAGCTGTGAGGCTCACGGAAACTCCTTCTTCAGCACCCATTCACTCACTTGTGTGGGCAGATAAAACATTGTGGTTTGACCCTTTCCTCCTCTCCCTTCTTCTAGGACGCTCCATGGAAATGATATTTCCAGTGTTCCTGAAGGTTCTTTCAATGACCTGGTGTCCCTGTCCCATCTGTAAGTATTTCTGTCTGGGTTCCTCTCTTTGACTGATGATTTCAGATTTATAAAGCAGTACATATTATTGCAAATCTAAAATGGTGTAGCTTTTCTATTCTTCCCTCTTACTTTCCATATTCTACTGTGGATATTCATAATGCATCTGTTCAAAGAAAGAATAAAAAAGAAAAAAAAAAAGAAAAACAAAAAACAGAACCTGTTGTTATTAGTTAGCAAAACATTTTCTTAAGGAAAACCAAATGAGCAAATGTGACAGTTTCCTCTTCTATGGACTTTGAGTTTGAGGCTTTTTTCCAGCGTTGTCTATGTGAAATGCAGAGTGTGTTATGGTCTGAGAGGGAGACAGGAAACCTCCCACAAAGAGCAAATATTAAGCAAATGTGAATTCTTTGCTTAATAAGTGTCATATGTTTTGCATACTGAAATGTCAGTGTGTGAACTTGTTGATGAATCACTACTTCAACCATATATTTAATCCTATGGAAATTAGTCATTTCACAGCATTAATACTTCATTCCATAATTTGCAAAAATTACGAGACATTTCAGGAGATCGCTGTTGTATTGGGGGAGGTCCAGAATATTTAGAAATGCAGTTCAGTTGATGAAGGAGCTGTAAAGACAGATTGCTGCAATAGCTGCAAAGTAAACCTGAAGTGTAACAGTTGGTGCCAAAAGAGAGAACAGAAAATATTTTTTCCTTGAGATAATATGTGAGACTTCACATGATTAGACAATAGATGTAAAGGAAAAGCCATTTTGTGTAGCATGGTTCTTGACCGCTGTCCCCAGTCAGAGGGTTGGGTATGTCTTGGCCATTTTTTGAAGTGACTTGTTTCACAAGTTGATCCAGATATTTTCTGCTCTGATGCTGCCCTCGTGCACGTGAGTTGCTGTTGATGTGTATACACGTATTTACACGCCTTTAACATAGGGTTTAGATCTCTGTTTCTCTCCTTGCAACCATAAACATGCCCTCCAGAACACTTCCCTGAACACAAGGGTCAGTTCATATTTGCACATTTTCTGGATAGCAGAGTATGTCCTCAGACTGTTTAACAGCTTCTCTATCTCAATTTGTCTCTGTACAATAACAATTAGAGATAACTCAGATGAGTAGGGAGAGAAATCAAATGTTAGCAACTTGGGCAATTTCAGCTTCAGTTGAAAAATAACCTTCTCTGTTTCAAGCTTACGCCTCGGTATCTAAGTCAGAGAAAATATTTGTTTTGCACAAAATAGATTTCTTCTTCATGTTCCCAGACATAGTTAAGTTATTTTGTATGTTGTTATGGAATGAAAAGCTGAGCTGGAGCCCTGTACCTCCTTTTGGAAGCGCAGTAACACCTTCTGTAGTGGGAATCTGGCTTCTGAGGGTATTTTTAGAACTCGAGAGATAAACATATCATGCCCCATTTGTTTGGATTTTCCTCAGGGTTTACTTTAAATGAAGTGCAGATACAATTTGCCTGGGTAAACCATTCACCTGAGGGAGCGATCAAAACCCCTTTGGCCCAATACAATCGCTGGAGTCTATCTGTTTAGATGTATGTGCTGCCAGAAATGTAAAATACACAAAGCTCAAATGAACAGTAATAAATAGGATCCATAAAATAAAGACCTGTCTGGGGTGTAATTTGCACAGTTGAACAACTGAATTTTACAGTGCAAGTGTGCTCTCCAGTTTCTTAAAGAGGATTCTGAAACTTTCAGCAACCACAATGAGTTTGCTCTTCACGTGCCAGAAAAAGCTGTGCTGTGTCAAACGAAGTCATACGTAATCGAAAATAAATTAATTTTGAGGTCTTCTTGATATATAGATCTTCAAGGAGAAAGCACGCACTTGGGATCATTTTGAAAATGATACAAGGGATTGCTACTCCTCAAACTCATCATGCATGTGAAACAACATTTGATGTTAAATTTACAGGCTGTGTGGTGAAGAGAAGGATGGGGTTTATGGCTGGAGAAAGCTGACTATGAAGGTGTTGAGCAGGAGGATCAACCTGGGCCTTCTGCATCAGTACAATTGGGACTGGAGGGAAGAGGGATGATATCAAATTAACCTTTAGACAAACTATTGATTTCAGTCAGTCTTTTGTAATAGCTTTACATTGGTGAATCATTGGAAGAACAAAACTGAGATCTAGAGACCTCGATCACTTTTTCCATACCTGTTTAAAGGCTACAAGAAAAAGTTCACCGAATTTCCTTTGCATTGTAAACATCATGTTGTTGTAACATAACTATTACAACCAGCTGTGTAGAGGAGGGTTTGTATATGATGTACACACACTGGGGTTTTTACTATTTATTACTTTATTTACTTGAATCATGTAATCATCCATTTAATCCATGACTCTACTCAGTCGTTGGTAAATATGTCACAGCACTATTGAAGGAGCACATAAATTAGTACTTGAAAAGAACCCAAAATCCATCAGGGTAGAACTCAGTCCTTCCCAATTAGGTCAGTTCCTGCATTTGCTGTTTTCACTATACACACAACTCGATAAGAGACTCAGTTTCCCAAATACTGCCCACACATAAACTGAGCCCTTGGCACTCCTGCGACTCCCCAGAGAAGCTGTTGGTGATGGATGCTGTGTGCAGCAGGTACTGAGGGATTGCTGTCAAGCCTGTTTTCAGTGAACAGCTCAGATCTCTAATCCTCTTGAATCATCTCATCTTTACTCAGATTTGTTAGTTCCCTCCCCTCCTCTGTTTCTCCGTGTTATTATGACTAGAGTTATTTTACTTTATTCTGACTTGCCTCAAAAAAAAAAAAAAGAAAAAAAAAGGAAGTATCTGAACAGAAATATCTGCACAACATTTTGAAAATGCTGCTGATGGTATTTCATGACAGCACAAGATATTTTTACCTTCTGGAAGTACTTTACTGTAATGGACGAAGAAATAAAGTATGTTAGAACTCATGAATGAAAATACAGGAATTCACTATAGTTTCTAGAAATGAAAAAAAAAACCCAACAACAAAACCCAAACAACTCAACAATACCACAAACAAGAGAACAGCTAAAGATATATGCAATAATTCCTGCAGTTGTACAACAATGTGAGTAGTAACCCTTTCTAGTGTCTCTAGGGCAGCTTGACTTTTAGTGTAGTTTATAAAGATTAATTAACATGATAACTAACTTTCCCTTGTCCTCCCACTCCCATTTTACATATGGCGGTTGCTCAGTGCTAAAGTTAATTCTTCAGTCCAGCTTTCACTGCTGCATTTTGTTTGACCTTGGATAAGTGAGCCAGTTGATCACAGTTACAGGGTCAAAAAGTCAACCCAGTAGGGTTTTTTCCATTGTAAGCAATGGATTTACAGAAGGAATGGATGGCTATTTTTTAATACTATGCTGCAGCACACATTTAATTTTGATGAATGAGCCCTAGACAGGGTATGAACCTATGAACTCTCATTATGGATCTGTCTGGGGCACAGTAGGTTCATTAGTCACTCCAACAGAAATGTATCAACAAATTGACCAAGGTTTCGATCTTAATATCCTGATACATTTTTACTTGAAAGAAGCTTGAGCTTAAAATACCATCTTAAAAATAGTTTATAACGTATGCAAAAGTAGTGAAGTCTAAAACCCAGTTTGAGTTTTTAGTTTCTGTAGTTTCTCTTCCCTGTGTTGATCTTTATTTAGTTGATTTTCTTTTCATGGCAATTCAGGTGCTGTGCAGCTAAAGCCTTACATTTACTTTCAGCCAGATAAATTCAGACTTCCAACTTGCATTTCTTCACACTCCCAAAATGTAATTGTTTTTAAGCAGCTTCTAAAAGTTCTTTGAATTATAATTACACTCTGTGAGCACATCTACTTCAACCGTATGACCTAACTCAAGGGATGAGTTAACCAGCAAATGTCTTTTCAAAGCCATAAACAAACGTAGCAGACGCCAGTTGCTCTAGTTTTGAAAACAGGGGGATCCTCTGTGGGTGTTTTTCACCTAGCGAGGAGACATTAAAGTGAGCCATCAGGCCCAAACTAAAGGACACAATTTACTGTTAAAATATGCTCCTGAA
>WEIS01056888.1:0-10094 GCA_013389965.1 Todus mexicanus | reverse complement strand
CTTTGACAACTCTAGGCAGTGCATGACAACAAGGAGCATCCAGCTGCCTTAGGTACTGGTGTTAAATCAGCTGCAAGAAACCAGCTACGAAGGTTTTTTTAATGAAAAACTTAAAATGGGGTGTAGCTGAGGTAGTGAAATGATGAATATTACTTCTGGAAAATACAAATGTCATGAAAATTTGTGTTTCAGATTAATAGACAACTAAAAGATGATAAAACAGTGTAACCAAATCAATACCTTTAATGTAGAAGGATGGATTAAATAGTTTTATCCTTTTGACAAAGAACAGTTAATTAAATTGATAGAAGCTACTCAGGATTGCATTGTTTGAAGATTGCCTCTAGAATTTTTATTTTCCTTAATATTATTGAATTTATTACAGTTTGCACGAAGTATGAACATTTTTATTAGGGCATTTTCCATGTATTATCTTTGTTTTGTGTCTATATCTGATTCTTTTGTCAGTGATATATTTCTAATCAGAACACATTTTGTGCGATAAATTTATGTAAAATGTACATGTGTTTCCCTTTACCTGTGACTAAACTACACGCCGATGTTAAGATATTCTATTATACGCTCGTCAAAATGTGGAGAAGTTGATATTTTAGTATTTCATTTTCTTTGTTCTTCATTTCCATTCGACTATTTATGAAATAAACAGTTTTCAAATATCGTAATAGTGAGACTGAAGTTGTAATTGAGAGTGTCTGCAAAAGAATGTCACTTGAACTATATGCTTGGATTATACTATCAGATGCAAATGTTACTTAAGCTGAAAGAATGGGGGGTGTGGAGGATGTTACTGTGTCACACGTTGCTTGGCTTTTTAGTTTTGTAAATAGAGGAATTTGTAAAGCCTGGTCTGTGACGGCCGTTTCCTGTTAATGTTCACATCTTTAACTGTTTCAGAGTTGCTGTTCTGCTTTAAATCTTTTGGGAAGATCTGTAAGGGATTGTCTCTGTGAAGAGGCTGTAGAGTGGTCACTCTAAAAAGCTCCTTAGTGTAGTACTTTTGAATTTTAAATCACACACATAATTCAAAGGTAATCTAACTTTCAGTGTTGGACTTAAGTCCATTCAGTTAAATGGAGAAAAATGACTGACATAAGGAATGAGTTATTGATTTGTTGTAGGAAAATGACTTCTGTAATATAGGAAGTATGGTAAAAGGAACAGCTTAATTATTTAGGGGGCACCGTTGGAAAAAAAAAAAAAGTGCTTTTGCAGCATTGCAAATTGTCTAAGTAGGAGTTGGACAACTGGGGCTTTTAATAATTCTTTCTTAAAGACAAATCGTAGTGGTTTATTTTTTTCCTCCTAAGATGGACCTCGTCTGGTCAAAATATTTTTGTATTTCTGCAGCAGAGGCAGAAAAGCGGGCGACAAAATAATGTTGTTCTTAATGCTAAAGGCACAGCAGCTTTTAACTGATGTTTCTGTTATTTGCATTTTATGTTTGTGCTCTGTGGAATCTTGGTGTCTGAAGGCTGGACAAAAAAGAAACATGCACAGAAAGTTATTCTGAAGCCCTTGTTTTTAGTAGGTAACATGAACTTTTAAAATGTCAATTTATCAAATAAATATATGTGGCAGGTTATATCTGTACGAGTAAAATTTTTAAAATATAGTATTTGACAACTTATAAAATACCAGATATTTGCTTTGGCTTTTCCCATCTGTTTTTTCTTTTGATTTAGTGCTATTCTTTGCAGAAGGGCTGTAGTATCATGTTATTTTGACTGCAGCTCACAATTTTTGGCAGCATCTCAGATAAACAGAATATTTGTGGTTAATTGGTTGAACATGTTCAACAATTATAATTATATTAAAACCATAATGTGTTTGAACATTTGCCCACTGCAGGCTGCTAATATGTGCTAACTTAAATTTCTGTCTTTATGACTAGAGCTAGCTTGTAGCTGGTTTTATTGGAAGTATATGTGCAGAGTTTAAAAGGCAGATGTATTAAAGCACATCTAATGATACCAGTCTGTTTAAGACTTTGCCACTGTGTTCAATATACAGACTCATGTTTCTATGGATTTATAATTCAACCTTAAAATTTCCTATCATCCTGAAATTAGATATTTAAACTTTCAGTATTACTGAAAATAAATATTTTATTTATTGGAATCAATATTATTTTTATTAAGTAGATTTTCAGGAATACTCATTTGCTATTCTACCAAAGACTTCCAAATGAAGTAAAGAATTGGAAGCTTCACTTCTGATGTTTTAAGTTCAAACCAAATTATTTCTATTTGCTAATGCACTTCAAGGGAATGATGATAGGCTGGGTGCATAGTGAATCCAGAAGTTAGACATTACATTCTCAGAGTGCTAATGGAATTATGGGTGCAGTTTGATGAATTTTTAGTGCATAATTCCTTATTTTATTATTTTTTTGTGTATGCGTGTTTTTATAAAAGGAAAACTTCCAAGCCGAAGTCACAATCTAGTCTTGCTCAAGAGTTGTTATTATTCTCGGCTAGGTAAATAGGTCTGGTTCAGACTTAAAAGCTTTGACAGTCGATTACCTGAAGAATCACCATTGTTTTGTGTGGATGATACCCTGCAGCTCTAAAAAAAAATAAAATAGAGGCAATTATGTTTGCAGCCCCTTGTTTTAATTGAGTGAAGCATAATGACTTCTCTTCTATAATGCTCCACGGACTCAAAGCTGCGCATGAGCGGCTCCCAAGGGACCTGCAGCATAGCCTTTCCCAAGCACATGTTTTTTGGGGAAAAATAGCTGAACGGAGGGGTCAGCCAGAGGCTGAAGCTGGCACAGCAGGAAGGAAGAAGCAGCACCAGCTCTGTCACTAATGATGCAATTGGGCCACTTTCTGTTCACTTCCAGTATTTTGTCCCTTGTGCCAGCTGATGTTGAGCTCCAACTTTGGTTTTCTCCAATCCCTTCCTTGAAGTGTTTTTCCCCTGCAGTAGATGCCCTTCCTCTTTCGGTATCATATTATAAAGAGATGTCTCTGTTTGTGTGTTCACATGCAAAACATTTTATCTTTTGCGTATAGTTTTTGGTTTACTTGTTGCTTTTTTTTTTTTTTACTTTTTAAAAATTCTATTTAGATTTCAAGATATTTAGGGCATGGGCTTCTTGTTTGTCATTCTGTCCTCAGAGAGCCCAGAGTTCGTCCAGGAGTTCTCTCCAGTAGTTTGACAGCAAGATGTATTTGCACTAGGCAGGCAGGCACCTGCTTTTGCTGAGCAGAAGGGTTCAAAATCATCCTACAAAGTGGGGGCTGCACACCTGGGAAGCCAACTGAGTCTAATGGAACAGAACCTGCCTGCAGCTAAGCTGTTTTGAGGGGGAAAGCTGTTGATGGTGAGCAATTCTGGAGACCACTGAATCTCACTAACTGGCGCTTTTGCAGTTAACCAAATCTGCCTTTGGTATGATCAATTTTACTGGCGTTAAGTGCTCATGAGCAACCTGCTTTTTGGAAAACTGGCCTGACAGTCTTGAGGGAAGTCAGCCTTGTAAGTCTACTCTTTTTTTCTTCTCCAAAGCAGAACTGAACCGGACAGTTGAGGAGGGTGCGCATGGAGGCAGAATGGATGGTTAACTCAGATAGCAGTGTTTAATCGTTCAGGTACTGATTGTGCAACAGGATGGAAAAACATCTCTATTGGTAGAACTCAGATGGAATAAAAGTTATGCAAACATTTTCCTTTACCCAATTAGCCTTAATTTATTGTAATAGTTAATTCCTCATAATATTGGAAAATATGACTAGGGTCTATCAGAATATTGCTGAACGAAATCGTTCAGGATTATGTGTTCAAGTAGAATCTCTGCTGCACAAGTCTATACTAGTAATTGTTCTTAGGGATTTTTTTCTGGTTTTCTTGACTGCTGATATAAAAATGTAACTTTCCCCTTATTATTTTAATCTTCACTTTTCTTCCTGCATGGATCATTTATTTGTGAACTGGTTATTTCAGTAAGGGCTCAAAGGTAATTTCATGGTTTATAGAATTTATATCTGAAGGTTTAATGAGGAAAACATACTGTTTTCTAACACATGAAATAGAGAATCTTTCATTATAGTTTTATTTTCCTTCCCTAGTATTACATGTGTATCAAGTTCAGAGCCTTGAATACACCTAAGTATAGAATTATTCCTCTTCTACACATGGGAAATATGAATGTTTGCAACTCAAAAATCAACACACACAGACTTAGGAAGTGATTTTATTTTTAATGAATCTACGTGATATAAATGAACTACTCTTCTGTTTGTGCATTGCGCTATAGTATATGTTTGAATATACAATAACAGTATATTACTTTTCTGTGATTTAGGTTAGGAATTAATGCATTCAAATGAATTTCAGAGCCTTGGGTATAATTTATACAGGATGCAAGTCCCTCAGTAGACCTCTCATGAACATTATCAGGTTCAATACAGTTTGCATGGTCAAACAGATTAAAATTTGATCAACCTCCTTTTTTGTCCATTCATTAAACTCCAGAATCTCTTTGAATGGTTTTCTTCTCAATTTTTTAGGGTAAGCTTGGTTATTTGCTGTGGAGGAAAAAAATAACAAAGGCAAGATTTCTGTTTGGTACGTAAATTTGTGCAAGCGCCTCATTTTTAGTGTGAGTTTAGTTACGGCAGAACAAGTTGGAACTAAGGCTGCTGAATACCAAATTTCCTTTGACCACTTTCTAGGGACGTTTTCCGAGAGCTTTCACTTTTATCTAGTGCAGAGTTATCAATGCTCCTTCACTCCAAATCAGAGTCATTATCTACTATCTAGATTGTGTTTGTTGTATGGCTCGTGCCTTCGATTTACAATTGTGTAAACTGGAGGATGCTTTCAGCGTCAGTTTGATCTTTCGATGGATCAACAGCTTTGCTGGGCTGCCTCCTGAAGTACTTAAAATATATCTGACTTTCTTTCTGATATTTTGGCAATTTTACATCCTGTGTTAATTGTACCACAAAGCACAAAATCTATTAGCAATTTTCAAAACATGTCCTATGCTTAGAAGGCTTTTGAGTGCTTGTGACTGATACTGGTGTGATGAAAGTGTCTTTAAAATAGTTGTAAGTTCTGTGATACATCAGGAACTAATTCTGCTTCCTTGCAGTGAAGGTTTGAAAGAATTGTGCTCTAAAGTAGAAAAAAATAGAAAATGTGTCCAATGCTTTGAGCCATCTCACAGGGAGGCTTAAATACAGATTTTGACACTGGAGGGGAGCAAGTATCGTAGTAAGTGCTGTTCAATAGTAATGCCCTTGTGTTGCTGATTTATCAAAAGGTCATTGGCACATCTGAAACTCTACAAAATCGAGTATCACGTACGCTGGAATTGGTATCGCTATCCTCTGTTCACCATTTGCTGTCTCATCCTGCAAGTGTTCTTACTGCAACGGAGATAAGTAAAACCCTCAGTAAACTGCTCATGCTACGTTGCCAGAGGAATCAGGCTGGGAACAGGCACATAGGCTATGCAAAGTTATTCAGTCTCCACTAAGTAGGCTTATAGATGTGTGACATGAAACTATCTATGTTGCCAAGAGTTTTTTTCAGAACAAGTTCAGCTGGTTTTCAGGGCTTAAAATTCCCCCAAATGTCGTGGGATTCACAGGTGCAGCTATCCACTGTGCTCACTCTTTGTCGATGTTTTTTGCCTTTTTAACCTCCAGTTTGCATGATAAACCCTCTATGAATACAAATATATCTCAGATTTCCTTGGTGGCAATTACACTGTATGGCAGTGAACATCCTCTTTGCCCTTATATTTAACATTGTCTTGTCAAACAAAATTGCATACTTTCTTAAAATCTTGGATATGAGAAGTAGAAATCATGATGTCTGGCACTGAGAGGACCAAAGAAAGCATTCCAGAACTTAATTTCTCTAGTATGCTGTTGAATACTGAATTAAAAATCATCTATGCCTGTGTTTTGTCTTTAAATGTAGGTGATAGTCCTTATCTCTTGCTGGTTATAGAGTGTATTGCATAGCGATAGCACTTAAAGGGTGAGAATCTTAAAAGTTTATGAAGCTGAAGCTCATTGTCATTGTTATTGTTTTGTTTTTGCATGAGAGGAGGGGCTCTGTGGGGTTTCTGGCCATCCCAAAAGCCCAGAGATCAGAACGTGTTTTCATTTCTTCTTGTTGCTGACTGTGATTGATCACCCAAGGAGGAAAGGAGGAGCAGTAGATGTACAATGCTTGTTCTGGGGAGCTCTAGAAAGCTTTGTGCTTCATTGGAGATGTATACTTCTCAGAGGACTTCTTGTTTGATTGGGTTTTGGGGTTTTTTTAGGGTTGCAGGCTCTTGCTTATGTAGCTTTCATGGTGATTTAGTGCTTATAAGACATCACTGAATATCAAGGAAGCCTTAATAAATCTGAATTGGTCTCAGTGTGGATGGAAATGAAGATATGTTTTTATTTCATGTTGGAATGATAGAATGAATTATATCAGAAATCTGACTCCTAGAAGAACTGGGAATTCTTGAAAAACAGTGAAAATACAACAGGCAGAAATGAACACTAAGATCCATCGAAGGTTTTTGCTGAGAAAGAGCAACACTGGCGATGTATTATGTTAATGTCTGGCAGATACACCAATATTATTGCCAGGGCGTAGCAAGAACAGGGTTGCTTCATGAGCGAGGATGAGCCGGAAGCCAAGGGCACCCACCAGGGCTCAGNAAATCCAAAGGAAATGAATTTATGCTGGTTTTATACCAGTAAACATAATCTGGCACACTCTTGGAAAAAGAACAATAAGTTGGAATTGTATACTCAGCAGTCAAAACCTCTTGTTAGAAAATTCTCGATCTGTAAGAGTGCTATTGATAAAGGAGCTAAAAACCTCCAAATTGATTTATTATCAACTCAATACAGTTTGTCTGAACACTGAACTTGCTTTTTTGTTCTTCCATGTGATAAAGTTTGTAAAAGCTAAGCTGAGATAAGCTTGTGTACAAGCAGAACATAGGACTGGAAATCAGGTTTTCCACAATTTTAACTCTTGTTTCTGTCACTAAATGAGGTTATGGCCTTAGGCAACCTCTTAGGTCTCATTTGTAAAGAAAGCTGAACTCCCTTAGCAGTTTATTTAAAAGTCACTAGGAATTCAACATCTTATGCAATATCTTCTAATATTTATATATTTTTCTTCTGTAATTCTAAATTGAGAAAATTATAGTCTCTTCTGGACAGTCTCGTTACGTCAATCCTGACTCCTTGTTACAGGCTATGTAGTTGCAATGAGCATCCTACTCCAGGCATGCAAATTGGGAAATAATGTAGACTGAAAGTTTGGAGTATTTCAGGCTTTTTCTTTTTCTTTTTCCCTTTGTGATGATTTATATAGTTATTTGAATTACTTATTTTGCTATACTTTATCATTTTAATTTCAGTGAATTTTTGACAGTAAATGTTTGTAAAGCAGGTAAAAAAAATATTGCAAAGGGTAAAGTACAAATAGCATTCTTATTTTTTTCTTATTTCTATGGTATGACAGACTGAAAAATGTCTGAAATATATTTAATTATTTTTAATTGTTTTTCAAGATAAGTGCTTAAAAATGTTGTGATTCTACTAATCCATGCTTTCAACTGGAAAACTATTGAATGCACTGTCTCTCTTAATGTGATAGTTACTTGCTTTTTGTATAGTCCCTGGCCATTAACTTAGAAAATCTGTTGCTTTAGCAGTGGTTTTCCTGTTCTGAGGGAGCTGGTGGATCTCTTTGATGTGTAGTAAAGCAGCTTCCTATCTACCAAGCTGCTCCCTGTGATGGGGGTACTAAGCTTGCTCCAGTAATTAGCTTTTCCTTTCACGTTTGCCCAGTGGTTTCTCTTGTCTACAGGAACATGGAGAATTCATCTTCCCTGTTCCCTCCCTTCTTATGCCGATAAAAAAGCAGTTTTCCACATGATTCCTTTTCTAGTGACTGGTCACACAAGTGGAATATTTTACACACCGCACAACTGAGATGTCTAGAAATACCCAGGAAAAGAGTGACTCCTGTCGCACATGGTTAAATATCTACTTAGCTGGATCTCAGTGCCCATTGACTTGAGGAGACTTGAAATGGAGGGAAGAACAATAAATATTTTTCTTACTGTGCTTGCAAACAGTTAGTGCATAGTCTGTAGATTTCTCTAGTATTTATTGCCGTATTTTCTCAGTGTTTTCGTTTAGAAGGTCCTAGCACTTTTAGAGCAAAAAGAAAAATGTGTTTTATTAGCTAACTATTGAATGTTGGGGGTTTTTTGCACAGAGCGTATGCATTCTTTGCCTGCTTTGTTTATTTTTCCTACGATGTAGTTTAGGTTTTTTTTCCTTCCTTGCATTATTTCCTGCCTGTGTCTCAGAAGGAATAAGATGACCAGGAGGGCTGTTTATGACCACAGACGATTTGTTTGAATTCTTATCAGTTCTAACATTTAACAATGCAAGACGTTGGTGGTTTTTTTCCCCTGTAGTTTCTTTTAAACCAATATTTTTAAAGTTGAGTTGTGCTTTATTTATTTATTTAAACTGTATGATCTACTTTTTTGCGTTATAGTAGCATTCACTTAGTTTATACTGTAAGTGACCTAGTTTGCATTTTCTTTCAACTCTATAAATTACACTGGTTTTTTTTCTGCTGGTATCAAGGTTTGCTACTAGTCCTGAAAAATTGGGTTTTAATTTTTTTCTTCCTTCTAGCCAAATAAACGCAAAGGGGGCTAAGAACACAGGAGCTGGGACTGGATTTATGGCTTCTTGGAGGCAGGTTTATTCCTCTATGAGCTGCTACGTTAGCTTTTGATCAAGTTATTTCATTCATCTCTGCCATGACTTTGCTACCTCTATGCCTAATGTGCATAGATTGTTGTTTAGATGTTCTGCCTAGATTTCTTCAAATGTTGAAATATTTTGAAGCAAGTAGCTAGATAAATGAGAAATATTATATCAATGATTTAGGTATATCTCTTGTGCCGTATTCACAATGGTAATGAAGTAGTGAAGAGTAGACTTGACTTCAGTACATTTTTTCCCTAAGTTCCCTCAAATGGATAAAATTCCTATGCCCACACTATTAATTTCTGCATGTTTCGATCAGGGTTTTGATTTCTAAGTTACCTGACCCTAATCCTTGTCATTGCTTATGTTATGGCCACAATGCACAGTTCAGGTGCTGTAAAGCAAGTTTGTGCATTTATGGAACACTGGTCTTAAAAACAGGAAACCAATTTTATATCCTTTAGATGATAGATTCTGAATCAATAAAGCATCAACCTAAGGTTACACTTGATGTCTCCAGTGAGAAGACAATAAATCATGTTATGTGCATACAGGTATATTGACCCAATTTCTCTGGGTTGCCTATGCAAAACTGAAGGTGATTGAAACTAACCCATTAGAATAAAAGTCTTATAATGGCTGATATAAAGCTATTTTATCTGGTTTTTTATGATTTGATATTTTAGTATTAAAAATCTAAGTACAGCATTTGAGTCAAATTAAAAATTCATCAGGTCTGGTGCCCTGTCTCAAATGATGGTCATCAGCAGATGGTTGAAGAGGGAGAGTAAGTAACTGAATATGTACAGAATAATTTTTTCCCTTGGTATACACCCTTTTGGTCTTCAGCAATTAGCAGTTTGGGCACTTTCAGAGCTGGAGACTGCACCCACTGAAATAATTTAACATGCACCCGTAGATTCATCTTACTTAAACTTGTTGGTTCTCATTTTCAACCTGTGTATGTTTTTGCTTTGCCAGTGGAGTTTGGCACATCTGTATGGGGCAACAAAGAGTTTGATGCATGTTGGATTGGGCAGTTAAAGAAAACAGTCTCTTTGTGCTTTTTCTCTTTCTGACTGAATACCTTCTGAGGAGGAAATGTTTGATGATTGTCTCTCCTTTTTTGTCTTGACTTCCTTGCTCACAGCAAGAATGTGTAGACCTGCTGATGCAGGACATTTCTGTTACCATCTGCTGGCTTGAATCTGAGAATGAAGATGGGGTTATTGATACAGCAGGTCTATCAGTAATAATGTAATTTTTTTTTCTTGAAATGTTCATCTCTCATCACCAATCAAGCAATCA
>WEIS01056876.1:0-20070 GCA_013389965.1 Todus mexicanus | reverse complement strand
TTGTTGGGGTTTTTTTCCCTTTTGCCCTTATTCTGTCGCAATTTAGGTTTTGTAAATCTGCTGCGGTAACGAGATTTGCTCGGCTCAGTTTTCCAAGCGGAGCGCGTCACTCCGCACAAGGGAAGAGTTGGGTTTATTGTAGGTGGAGCTGACGGTCACACCTAAGCCTGAGACACTTGCTCAATACTTTTCACTGTAACCCTCCACTTTAATTACTTTGAACGCTGCAAAACTTTTGCCAGCGAGGCACAATTTTCCACAGTGTCTCCTTTACTGCTCTCCTCCCTTCATTGCCAAGACAGGAGGGAAACAAATATGGATCTAGATCCTTCTCCCTATCCAATTCCGGGCTTTTGTGGTTTTAGATTGCTAGAGAGTAGCCCCTGAATATTTAATAAAAGAAGAAATTGTCTATTATCTTTGTTGTCGCTAAGCACGGGCATTTAGTTCAGCTGCCCATGAAATGCCAGGGAGAACAGTTTTTTGTGGCAGGCTCAGATAAGACCTGCAAAAGCTGCCTAAATTTAATATTCCTTGGTCATCTAATCAGCAGATTTCTCTTTTCATTATCCTTCTGGAGAGCTCTTGCAGATCAGCCACTTACTTATGACACAGGCCTGTTCGTTGTCTCTTATTTTCTGTGTGTCAGGCTCGGCTTAGAAGATGCAACAGGAATAGTTTGGTGCCTGACGTTGAGCCGGGAATGTTGAGCAATCCAGCAGTGGGCTTACGGGAAGAAACAATCGCTTTCCTGGGTAAATCAGGAAAATCTTAGGTTTGGAATGACACAAATGATCCTCTAGGCCCAAAGATTTATATTCCCTAAAGATGAGCCAAACGTCACCTGCCTTGCAGCTTCACCTGGCTGAACACAGAGGTGAAACAACAGCAAGAAACAGATCCAGACAAAGCGATGGACAACCCCAGAGCCAGCTGTGCCCATCCCAAACCACTCCCCAATCCCAGAGGGTCGGAGAAATTCTCAGCGGTGATTTGGTTTAAAACCTTACGCTGGTGCCAGAGCGAGGAGCATTATCGCTGTTGATTCGTGTCCCGTACACGGTCAGCGTGTGGCTGGTGGCCAGGAGCTGTCAGCTTGTTTAGGGGTGAGTAACACGCCAGGATCTACCACCAGCATGCCAGGAGAAGCGTTTGGGGAGGGCAGGAGGGAGCTGCGCAGCAAAGGAGGGGGTCGTGGTTCTGCTGCTGCACCTCTGGAAATGTTCTCTGCAGCAGTCCAGGTGGGGGAACAAATCCCATCACCGGGTGGGTCTCTGCTGCCATTCCCACCTCCGATCACCACCCTTCTTTGCAAGGTGTCTATGCAGATAACCAACCGTCCACGGTGCTACGGCTGTGGCTGGGCTCTGATCTCGTGTGGTGCCCAAGCCCAGGTTACCCCCTGGAGATGCAGCTTCTCCACCAGGACCAGTCCACTGCTGCCTGGTCTGGCTGTCTTCTCTCCCACCTCCTGTCCAAGTTGTTGTGGCAGCTGAGGTTTGGTGTAGCGACCATTTCCCACCCTGGCCTTGGAGAAATGTTTGTGTCCACCTCTGACGAAGAAGTTCTGTGCTACAGAACGAATCTGCTCCTTCCTGTGTTTGCTTTGCATTGAGAAGCATATCAACGGCAGGAGAAGATCATTGTGAAGATAAGTATTTCTGTGACTCATCTCCCTCCTGTTCCTCACTCAGGCTCCAGCTCGTCATTCCCGACTGGTTTTTGTTTGCTCTCGTGCTGGACCCTCCTGACTTCCTGTACGATTTCCTGCTCAAGATGACAACAAGGTCTCCCTCAGCAGCTGTATCGAAGGGCTGCTTTGCCGTAGTGAAATGAAATATTTGTCATCCAGGCTGATCGGCTTCCAGCTCCTCAGGATGGATGGTTGTCACCTCCACAGCTGATCTCCTGAAGCACCTCGCTGTGTGCACACTTCGCCATCTCTTTTCCTTTGTTTTCCTTTTGAAGTCCCGGTTTCTGGGTCTGATGAGATTCAATTCAGTTCTCAGCTTTCAAGTATGATAAGGGAAGGATGGAAACGCTTGGGTGGAGAAGTTTCAGATCTCTGATCACAGACGAGGTCCAAGTGTATGCGAAGGAAAACACCTTGCAGTCTCAGAAGGCAAAGAAAGGGAGCAGAACAGGTGTTTTGCCAGAGAAATGAGTCAAATCAACATTAAACTCCTGACTCATAGTTTTGGTACTTGCATCAACACCTACAAACAGTCTCAACTGGTTGCCAGTAATTACTCTGAAGGGGATTATTATGAACTTGCCTCCAGTTACCTGTTGTGTGTGGATAAGTGCAAGTTCACGGCAGGAGAAATGAAGGCACCTGCCAGCTTCTCTCCTGGCAAGCAAAATCTCCAACCTGTGAACCACCAGCCTGTGGCTTTGTTGACCATTTCTCTGGGATTTCCAGGTTACCCTGCTCAGTCCAGCTGGATGGGCCGATGGCGGGGCTCAGCCTGCTCAGAAGACACACGTCAGCTTTCAGGACACGGAGCGTGGTGGAGCAGAGTGGGATGAAGGAGCTCACTGGGATGAAGGGATGCCCTGAAAACTGAGATGTGTCATCCCACAGCCTAAGGGTGATGTGTGCCGTGGTGCCTCAAAGCCAGCTAGAACCTTAAACCACCTCATCCCTGGAGGTATTCAAAAGACAAGCAGAAGAGGTGGATGAGGGATGTGGTTTAGCCGTGGGATTGGCAGCGCTGGGTTAATGGCTGGACTCGATGATCTCAAAGGTCTTTTCCAAACAAAACAATTATATTAAAAAATATACCAAACACGTCAAACTCCTATCAGTACAGAGCAAACTATGGCACATAGAATCCCCTCAGCTGGGCTGGAAAGCTGCAACTGGAAAGCACCAACTGGCCTGTGGGGCCCAACCTGGGGCACCGAGACTGAACCACCGAAACCATATCTGTCCTCCACTCCTCATCAGAAGATGACTTTTTGCTACAGAGGTAACGGTGAGCCGCGCTCCACTCCGTTGCTGGCTGACCATTAGAAGGCTGCTCAAAGCACATCCAGCCGCTGTGGATGCAGCCGGACCGGGTTCGGTTGTTCGGCAGAGGCCGCACCGACACCCTCTAAATTCCTCCCAGTGAACAACGCGCCACCCCAAAACACCCTCATCTGCATATCCCCGCCCTCCTCAGCTTCCTATTGGTCAGTGCTCTCCCCAGCAGTGGCGCGGCCGGGAGGCTTGCGAAGCCGGGGCTGCTCATTAGCATTCTCCCCGCCTCCTGGGGTGAGACCGGGGAAGCTGATTCGCCGCTTTGGAGAGGGCCGCGCCTTACGATTGGCGGAGCCGCGCGTCAGTCCTCCCGCCGCCAGGGCCGCACTTCCGCCTGGGTGTCAGCGTTGCCGGGCGCGGGGTGTTGGGAGGGGGGGCGCGTTGCGGCGGGGCCGTCGCGGGAGGTGCCGAGTCAGGTAAAGCCTCGGGGCCGCCTCTCCCCGACCCTTCCCTCGCTCCCCTCAGCGGGCTCGGCTCCCCCAGGGGTGACCCCACAGAGGGGGGAGGGCGGCAGCGCCTCCTTCAGCCCTGCCGGGGCCTGGCGCGGCCCAGCCCAGCCCGGCCTCGGGGGTCCTGGAGCCGCTGGCTGCGGGGCTCGGTAGGGAGCGGGTTGGGCTGGGCTGGTCTGGGCTGGTCTGGGCGCTGCTCCCCGGGGAGGAAAAGGGGCTGCGAGCCGCGGGTAGGGGCGGTGGAGCCGCTATGGAGCTCCGGGTTGTGCTGCGAGGGAGCTGGAGGCTGAAGGACGGCGCAGGGCTCAGGGCAGTGCAGCTGCCTCAGTCCCCGCACACGGGTTTGGGTTGGTCTGATGGGCAGAGAATCGGGGAGTTGGAAGTTGGCAGGTGCGCTCAGAGATCTGCTGGTTTCAACCCCGCCCTGCCCATGGCAGAGATGTCTCCCGCTAGATGAGGTTGCTCAGAGCCCCCTCATCCAGCCTGGCCTTGAAGGCTTCCAGGGGTTTTCCTCGTTTCTGTGTTGCTTTTGGAGCTGGGGAGCTCAGCAAAGGCCCTGTGAAGGCTGGGTTCACCAAGTGAATGCCCTGAGCTTAATACAGGAGCCTCAAGGGGCCTTTTAGGCCACCAGCAGTTAGGATTTATTAAAGGTGGGCTTTGAAGTTTGGCTTTTCTCCTTGGTTGGTTGGTTGTTTTTTTCTGCTCCTCAGTTGCTCCGTGGTTTTCGTTTTGCTCCAGACTCCGTGTTTCTCTTACAGAGATGAGCAAGATGGGGAAAATAGCAGGAAAACAGGCTCTTTTTTGGTTTAAATAATGTTCCACCCAGAACTTCTGCATGGTGACAAAGGTGTAAATTCTGTTGCCGTTGTTTAATCTGGGTATCGCCCGTGTTTGTGCTGTCTGTGTGTTCCAATTCAGAGCTCCTTTCGGGAGCAGTTGGTTGCTCTGCAGCGCTCGCAGGCCAGAATTTCAGATACGGGTCCAAAGTCACCTTCTGGTTTTTACATCTGCCACAGCTTTGGGTTTCCCCTCGGCAGTAGCCGCCAAGAGCGCGTTGAACGCAAGGAGCTGCCGCGTTCATTTGCTGTGTATTTCCTCAGTTAAAAATCCATGGCCTTCGTTTGAAGATGTGAAAGCGGGAGAGGTAAAAAGGAGACGCGGCTCGGCAGCGTGGATCAGCGCTGCTGTACCGCTCTCCTCACGGCGTTTTCTTTTTCAAAGCTTAGGCGTCGCAAGAGAAAAAAAAACCCCACATTTGTTTCATTCCGACTTAAGCTTCCCAAGTTCAGTAGCTCCACGTTCCCACTGGGGGCAACCACATGTATCTATCGCCTTAACAAACTTCATGCCAGGACGCTTCGGGACTTGTGAAAAACCTCGGGGCAATTTCTAGAAGCAGTGACTTGGGTCACTTCCAAACACGAAGCGCTGCGCCGTGGGATGGAAGTAGGAGAACTGGCTAAACTAGCAGGGAAGCAAGAAATTCCGAGCAGTGATTTGATTTTTTTTTTTCCCCTGAGTAACCCCCTCTGGGCTTTCGCTTACTGTAAACAGCTTTTCCTAAAATAGTTGTCGAGTCAGACGAATGTTTGAGCACGTGACAGAGAGTCGAGGGCGATCCAGGATAAAATCAGGAGTGATTTATTTTTTTTTTTAACGTTGCTTTCCTGAACCGACAGCACCTCATAATGAACCGGGAAATTCAGGGAGCGCGGCTCGGAAGGGAACACGGAGACATCTGCTGTCCAGGAGCAAATAAGCCGTTTTTCTTCCACACCAGCTCTTTAGCCACGCCGATATAGCCTTAGACAATTCAAGATCAAAAGTGATGATTAGACGGCAAACTCTCTGCCTACCAGTAGCTGAAGACTTGGTAGGTTTTGGTTAATGTTGAAAACCAGTGGCCGTCGTTGGGGGTTTGTAACTGCCACGCAAACGTGCTTGGTTTGGTGACTTTACCACTGGAGGGTGATTTTACCACTGTTGGCCGGTTTATTTAGATCGTTTTGAATCCCCTTGCTGCTCTCCGAGATGCGTATTTGCTTCAGCTGGCAGGTCTCGTGGTTCGTGCTGGTGTTTCTTTCCGTCTTTCTTCTTGTGAATTGTACTGTGCGAGCTTCACACATGCTGACCTAGAACAAAGGTGGCGAAGCTCCGCTCTCCGGTTACTCCGGCGTTGGCTGGAATATTGTAGCAAACGTGGGGGTTTGGGGCTTTGCTGAAGCTGTGTTTGCCCATCGCCGGTTGTAGTGCCAGTCAGATGGGCTGGTGAGTGGTGAGTGGTGTTGTTTAAAAGCAAGATTCTCCTGCAACTGCCCTGAATTTTGAAGCGGATAATTCATCGCCTTTGGTATTTGCAGGAATTTGTCCTTGAACGCCGCAATGTTGCATCATGCTGCTTGATAGCTAGAACTGCCCTTTCCAAGCTGCCTTTTCTTCTAGGCTTTCGCTCAGCATCGATTTTATCACCTGAGTCATGAAGACAGAGGAAACTTCGTCTGTGTTTGACGCTAACGTGATGTTTTTCAAATGCTCGGTGTTTGGTCTGTTCTCTGCGAGACAACTAAAATGTTTCGTTCTCCTACGTTTTTTGGGAAGAAATGCACAAAATCAGGCGTGCAAAAAAAAACCCCGTGTTAAGTATGAAGTGCTCAACGTGTGGACTGGTTTTGCTGAGCTGGAATGTGTAACTAATCCCAGGGGCATCTTCAGCGAGCTGAATAAATGAGAAAGTGAGAGCAATGAACGAGTTGCTCCCCCCGTATCTGCCGCTTTGGAAGATAACGGGACTTGGAGCAAAGTTTCCTGTTGCAAAAAAAAAAGAGAAATAATAGAGGCGATGCATTTTGTCACTTCTTTCATGGTTTTTATTATTCTGTGGAGCAGACCACTGTAGAACTTGGAATTAAGGAATAGGTGATCTCAATTCTGGAATTGTTAATAATTGCCGTGTGGCAGAATGTAGGATGATGTAATTATTTACTCTGTATTTAAGGCTTGTTACAGCAAGTCTCTGGAGAGCAGTAAGCAATTAGAATGTGTCCGATGGGGCTCGCCAGGACTTTCAGTTATACCCTTCAAAAGTTTATTGTTGACGGGCTGCACAAAGATAATGTCTTAATTTTCAGGATCAATAAGTTCCAAGAATAGACTGAGCTTGCTTAAACTTGATTTTATTTTAATTTATTTTTTTTTTCATACCATTACAGCTGGAAATTGTTTCGCTGGTCTAGACAGACCCTTTAGATTATTTCAGGGTATTTTCTTAGGCACGTAATTTAATGCGACAGGTTTCTGGTGAATTACGGCAGCCCTCCATTCAGAAAAGGCAGGAGGCTGGACAGTGTTGGCTTCCTGCGATTGTGTGTGGATCTGGCAGGAGGGTGCACAAAAGGTTAGTTGTCCCTGCAGCTGCACGACTAGATCTGAACTTTTGAGTCTTGGCCTTATAGTCCCAAACTTAAACTGCGCCTTGCTCAGTTGGTCACACGTCGCCTGTACTCGGCGTTGGGCTGAGTGGAAACTTCGATCTGCGCCGTTCCAGTTCGAGCTCAGCTTCTTTGCTGCGCTGTTTGGTTTTAGAGGAGATAAGGGTTGTGGCTGTGGGGATGCCGTCAGCCTCTGAGGTATTGCAAAGAACTTTGCACGCTTCTGATGTTTGTCAAACAAGGTGTTGCCACGAATGGGTAACTCCGTTCACATTTTTACTAGGGCTATTTTGACTCCTTCGAGTCAGTTGTTTCGTAAGGCTCCCGAAAGAATCTGTTAGTCTGTCGCATTGGGGTTGATTCTGGTGATGGTTAAAGGTAAGGATGAGACGGGAAGTTTGGAGATGGGCAGCCTGTTTGAATTCGGAGGTGTCTGTGCTTCACGCCGCTCCCTTCAGGCCTAACCAGCTCTGGCCTCAGAGGTGGCAGAGACCCACGTAGACTCTGCTCCCTGCGACATGTCAGCGCGATCGAGCGAGAACGAGAATCCTCATCATAAATCTCAATTTTGAGAAGACTCGTACGTGTTTAGGCCACGGAGGAGCTGGCTCGGCAGCCTGTTTGTGATGGTCCGTTGAGCAGCGCGTTTGCTCGCCGGACGAAGTGAGAGCTTTGTTAGGAGAGCAGAGAACTTCTCCCCCCCGTGCGCGTGTTCTCTCTAGGGTTTGCACAACCTCAATGAAACCGTTGAATGGTTGGTTCAGAGTGAAACAAAAATGCTGCCTCTCTAGAGATGCAAATAACTTTATTGATGTGGTCTTACAGCGTCTTAAATGTAGTTCTGTGCGCTGTGCAACTGTTTTATCCTCCAAGCAGATACGTAGGTGGATTCTTTATTAAAACTGAACTCCCAATAGAGAGACTTGTCCTGTCTTGAGCGCTCTGAGGGTATTTTCTGCCCAGTTTCATCTACAATTTATTTTTTTTTTCCCATAAGGTGATCCTGCTCCGGCAGGGGGATTGGACTAGATGATCTTTCGAGGTCCTTTCCAATCCCGAACATTCTATGAACACGCAAATCTGTGTGAATTCTGATAGCAGCACCGTACCTTTGTGCAATACTTAGTTCATGGGACAATTATTGTGGTTTGTTCTGAGACAGGAACAAATTTTGGAGCCTGAACTCGGTTGCAAATCAGACTCCTAGCGATGCAGTTGGCTCCAGTTCTCGTGAAGTAGCACCAAAAAAATAGATAAATCAGTGTTCCTGAGAGAATGAGCATGATTCTCTCTGCCATCAATCTGTTTGGCTCGTCTGCAGAGCTCAATTTTCAGGTGTTCAGTTCGCTGCCGCCAGCGCTTCAAGTGGGTGCGGGGTGAGTCTCATCTTGCCAAGACGTCTTGGTGAAAGACGCTGCTACGTTCAAACTTCGGAGCAAGAAACAAATCTCGCTTGGCAAATAAAATCCTCTTCTTGGTTCTGCCCCCTCTATAGTTCTTCTCCAGTCGAAGAGATTTTTAAGTGCGTAATAATTACAGCAGGTATCTAAATTACCAACGAAATGGACTTCTTGGCTGAATTTTGTAGATGTTTTAGAGCCAGTGTTGTTGGTAACCTCATTTCACGAATCAATTAAGATTCGTCCTTGCTGAAGCTTTCATTCAGAGATGAAACGCTGCAGTTTGATGTGTATGAAGCAAAACCACATGAATATTTATCTCCTAGTTCAAGCTATTTATTTCTGTCCCTTGAAGTACTACAGCTATATTTTATTTCAGCTGGCAACTCAAGAGGAGGGGGGTTGGCTCGTATCCCACCAGTCATGTTGCAGACTCTTGGGTTTTTTCGTGCTCCTTTCCTTTTTTGCTTTCATTTATTATTTTTAGTATGATGGGGGTGTGTATTCTCCTGCCTTCTTTGGAGTCTCTTTCTGGACAGAAGGTGCGTCCTGAACCCAGGATAGCAAACAAATGAGATGTTACTCTTTATTAAGGTAGCTCTTAGGTGGATTAAATAGGGCATGGAATGAATTTCCCTTTTTATTGAGCTAATTTTAAATTCTGCGTATACCGTTTATGTTAAATTGAGCTTCTGCCCTTTTGACCTATAAAACACAGAAACCTGAAAGCTGAGTCTTGTCAGCCTTTGTGGGATTTTCCCCTTCTCTTCCTTGTGCAGTATTTCTATCCTGTGAGAATTGACAGAAAGTTCTTTTTTTTTTAAATGGAGAAAGGCCTCAAGTGACTTTCTTCTTTCCTCTTTTTTTTTTTCCTCCTTGCTTACAAGTATTCTCCTTTCCAGTTAATAAACTGAATTAGTTTTAAATTTTGCTGTGGAAGCGCACATCCAACAAAACCTCGGCAGGCACGGGGGAAAAAAGCTGATGAATGGGCTCGGGCGTTTATTCTTTGGCAGCTTTCTAATTCCAGCGTATTGAACTTCTGCCGCCCTCCCTGCTCATGCCGCTCAATGTCTGTGTTCATTTCCATGACCTCTCACTGGTGCCTTGCTTGATTTTACTTAAATACTCCTCGATCTCACAGGTAGATTCAGGCTCTGTATAACCAACATGACTTAGTAGTGCTTTTTATATATCTCCGAGCTAGAACTTCGTGCTTTAAGAATNCAGCCCCAGCTCCCTCAGCCTCTCCTCATAAGATTTTCCCTCCAGTCCCTTCACGAGTCTGGTCTCTCTCCTCTGGACCTGCTCCAGCACCTCAAACAACAGCGTTTGTGAAGGCAGCAGGGTGGTGACAACAAAGCGGTGGCTTTGCAGAATTGCCGCGTGGTGTGAAATTTCAGCTCCAGGTCTGGAGGAAGAGGACGCTGCAGGTGTAGGCAGCCAGGCAGGCTTCAGAACCAAGCTGGGAGCTCGCTGGACCACATTCCAGCGCAATCCGCCAGTCCAGCTCTAAATGCTTTACCTTTCTGTAGAAATGTAAATGTTTCTTTAAGGAGGAGTAGCTTTGGGTTAACCGGCCGGCTCTTTGCTGAGGATTAACACAGAAGAACAAGTTTAGTGTGGAGTAACTAGTTATGTTGAATTAACAACTAAGTCATAGTAATGTCATGCTTCGGCTCTTCCAGGCTGTTTTGAACAGGTGCTCGTGCTTGGGGTTCTTCAGCCAGTGTGTAAGTTCTGAGGTTCCAGGATCTTTGTGACGCAGACATAAGCTGGTTTCCTGATGTTTTCTGTTGAGGGATGGAATCTGCAACGGAGCAAGCATAGGCGGTGACAGGTTTGAGGGATCAATAACCTATCTAGATAGAAGTTGACATTGCCTCTGCTGTTTAGTACTTGTCAGAGCTGGAAGCAACTATTACAGCTCACCTCCACAGCCTCATCTGGAATTTAGGTGTGGAGAGAGCAGCCTTTGACCGCTCAGCAGACAGGGGATCTCTTCCACACCTTCAGGTTCAGAGAAAAGCTGTGAAGGTGGAACCTCCCTTCACAAGCAGCGTGTGTGTCTCTTCTCGTATGGATCCTCACGCGCGTCACAGCTCCCCTTGAGCGACTGAGGTGCTTCCCAAAGTGATTTGCAAAGTCTTGCGCTTCTGTTGGCCTGGTTTTAAAAATAGATTCAAGTGGGAGGCGACGGTTTAAAATAAGCGGGAACTCTGCGAAGTCTGGGGCTGATCTTACTGACGCTGGATCTCTGGAAAAGAGTTCCCTCTGCCTTCTCCTGCTGGGGACCATGAGCTTATAGGGGACCCTGTGAGCTGTGCAGAGCTAAGCTTTGTAAAGCAAAGCCTGTTACCGGAGGCCAGATCACCTGATGCCTGTTGCTGTAGACTGACAGGTTCACACAGGGCTCGACAGAACGCTTTGTTTGACGTTACTCATAACCAGCTGCTCGACAGGGACCGTACGACTTCGTTCTTCCTTCATCACGGGACCTTAGCTGTCGCCAGAGCGGGGGTGGCAGGAACACGAGTTACATTCTCTGCATCGAGGCTGCGAAGATCACCGAGAGAAGCGCGTTTTCTCCTGAGAGGGAGCCTCCTGGGATCTGTCTTAGTACGTGTTGTGGCCGCTGGTGTGCCATGGGTGTTTAGGAACAGCCCTTTCTCTACGTTCTCTTTCACAGATGTACCTCTGGAAGACAATACATCAGCCCTAGTAACTCCCTTCTCTCTCTAGAACCTCTTTCCAGGTGTGCTGTGGATGTGGGGCAGGTATTTTCTTGTGTTTCCGCAGTATTTAGGCTGGACTCGATGATCTGAGAGGTCTTTTCCAGCCTTAATTATTCTGTGATTCTATGATTCTGTGATTTATTGCAACTGCGTGCTTTGTTTTGTCCGTTACCTTTGCAAAACATCTTCATGTCCTTTAAGAAAAGGACTACCCGTGGTTATCAGTCATCCAGGAATGCCTGAACCTTTTCTGATAAATTGTGAGAATTTAAAGGAGTTGTAATGAGTAACCTGCTTTGGACTAGTTGTGTGGTGCCAGTGAGACCTTGTAACAACGAAAGTACAAACCAGACTTTGTGCCTGTGACCAGTAGTTAGTTACAGACCTGTCCCTGTTCAGGTTTGGGGGTTTCTTGCTTGGAACAAACACAGCATTTTAATTTCAGCATCGGTATCTGCATTTCTAAAGCGTGTTGTCCGACAGCGTAATGTCTTGTTTAACCTGTTTGTGGATGGCCTTACAACATAACCAAGGCGCAAAGCTTAGTTCAGAGGAGCCCAAATGGCACTTCTTTGAGGAGAAGATACCAGAAGCTCTTACAGATACTTGACTTTGCATGCTAGGCTTAGCTTAACTCTTGCTAGTCTGGCTTTGTATATTGTAAGGGAAAAGTGACAAACTGAAATACCCATCCTTGACAGACGTAACACTTCGAGGCGAACAGTACTCACATAATTAACTCACATGAGTTCCAGAATAGGCAATTTTAGCTCCTCCCTCCGACTGTAGAATTGGAAGGACTCTGTGTACGAGGCATTCAAATAGCTTTTGTGCTGGGCAGGGGGAGGTGAAAAGACTTGAAACACAGGAGGAATCACACAGTTTGATTTCTTGCAGAGGGGAGGAAGGAATCGGCCTCAGACGTGGCAAGCTCTCCTAGTAGGAGTAGAGCGCGCTTCTGGCTTTGTTTCTCTTAATTGGAATGGAGTTGTGCAAGTTATAATTACTCTGGAAAAGCAACTGTCACAAAAGCCGTGGGATCTTCAAGGATCATAAAGAATCGAGACTGACAGATTGAGGTTGTTTTGGAGGCGATATCGATAGTATTTCCATGCCGTCGTTTATCATCGTGTACTTGGCTCTGCATTGCTGCTTGGTGAATATTTGTAAGAGTGGCAACTGAATTTTCTCATTCTTCTCTAAAATTGGGCGAAATAAAACTGTTTACGTTACACCATCGCCAACCATCTGGAAAAAATCTGATTTACTCTGTCCATAAAGTAGAGCTGGGGTGCTTCATAAAGCCCTAAGTTATTTGCAGCGTGCTTGGTTTTGCCGAGAAAAAGTTTGTTGTTTCTTTACCCTCTACCTCTGGTGGGAAAAACCTCCTGCTGTCTCTTCAAGAGCTCATAGCAGTAGCCTGACAAGACTTCTCTGATGGTCACTAGATGCTGATTGCGTGATGTGCAGTGAGGCCCTGCGGTGAGAATTTGAGCTAGAAGGTTTTCTTTCTTGCTCCTGGCTTTCTCGGTTACCGATGCGGTAAGGCTGAAGAGGAGGATTTTTGGTTTCCCAGCTGTCTTTTTCTTCCTTCAGTTCTCTGCTCCTTCTGGCTGCGCTTGCCTGAAATTTCCCTTGCAGCGAATCCGATCTATTTTACAGTATGTGTATGATGTATTTCTAGAGAGAGGAGCGTGGTATTCAGCGGCATTGGCTGTTCTTGTGGTAGGTAGCGTTCATCTTCAGAATGACTTTGGTAGCAAAGAAAGCTCTCTGCTTCTGAATGCAAAAATCCATCTTTTACCATGGGAAGAAACAGGAAAATTAGTATTTGTCAAGTGGACGTGTTTCTGCGCGTAAGAAAGGTGCAAGCTGCTAATTTTTGTTTCCCTTTCTTACCGAATAGATCGTCTGGAACCAGCCTGGGTATTTGCAGAAGCAGCCTCGGACAGCACACACGTACTTAATCTTTAAATCAAGCTCAACGATGCATTAGAGGAAGCTGGGCTGGCTGTACAGAGACTTCACACTGAAGGATGAATAGTGAAGAAGAGTTCTATGATGCCGTTACGGGTGAGTGACAGGCACAGTGCCAAGAAAAACAACTGAAAACCAGGTATAAACTACATGGTGTATGTGATGAGGGGCTAATAATGCATTGCTGTTTATAAAGAAATGACAAATTAACTGTTATTGGTAAATCTTGTAGTGCCATCTTCTGAAAAGAAGAAAGGAAGAATTGTAATTGAGGGTCAGGCTTGGAAATGAGGATTTTTTAAATTTTTATTAAAGCTTAATGCTGGCAATCGCTTTATCACGCGAACAGTCTTGTCGGGGCCAAGTCTTGCTTTCATTTTCTGCAAATAGCAGCTCGAGAAGTAATGCTTTTAAGAGCCTTTGAAAGGTGAGAAACCTTCTGTGGGGTCTTTGTGTTGTTATTTTATTAATTTCTTGATTTTAACGGAAAACTCGTGCCGAAGAATTGAAGTAGAAAATGTTTTTCTAGGCAGAAACAAAGAACTGTAAAAGTTTGCTTTCAAGATAGGCAGCCAAGAGTCGTTGTGATCCAGTGTTGTTTCTAGAAGAGCAAACATGAATCACTTCACACTTGACTGGTGTGTCAAAGAATACTTTTCTTTGAACTAATTAGGGTGAGTGGTTATTTATAAGAGCCTTACACGGGTTTAGTGGTGAAATGAAACGCTTAAAGGATTTTTCAAAAATAATTAAAAAAAAAAATCCTTTCGAGGATCTCAAACAATCTTAAAGTCTTCCACTTATATTTCTCCTCAGTGATAGGGGTGAAATGAGAAATGCTGGCAACGGTGTGTGTAGAGCGCTTAATGTAGAATCACGGGGATGGAAAGAGACTAATGAGAAGCAGGAAAGCTGAAGGACTGGAAGTAGCTTGGTAGATACAAGTGGGTAAGGTAGACTGAGACATGGTTGGCTGGAAACGCAACGTGAGTAAACAGAGGGGGCTGGGTGAAGCAAGGTGACTGACAGCGGGCTGGATAGGACTTGTCACAATTATGTCACAGAGAAAAGAAGGAAATTTGAGCTGCATTCAACGCTAGCTGGCAGTGGTAGGGGCTAGTACTCCATGTTCGCCTGTAAAATCAAATCGTTGTACCATAAAAATCTTGAAAACACGATGGATTGTTCCTGTGTGTCTTTAGTGACCGTTCATTTCCAAGAACTCAGGACCACGGCCATAAATGAACTAGATTTTGGTTTTTTCCCCCACTGAAAAAGGTGAACAGAAATGTGCTTCTGAGTACAAGGTCTGTGTCAGGCAGCTTTGATGTTGATGCCTTCCTTTGTCTCTTGCTGCAGAAATACAGCACTTGAGACATCTATTTGAACACTGATTTTGTGCTATTTCCTCTCTTTTTCCCCTTTCCTCAGTCTCCAAAGGTTGATTCTCCCTGCAAGTGCTCAAACTGGTAATGACTTCTGACCTATTGTGCGCAAGATCTTTTTGTAGCTTGTGGTCTTGGCTGGCTCTGCTCAGAAGCAGGATGTTGTGCATCAGTTCTTTGAGGGCTCCTTTGACCCATTCTAATCTTATTCTTCCACAGGGAGGAATGTGATGGCAGGGCAGACACTTCTAAGCAAAAGAAGATCCAATATCTTTATAGCCCTCTTCTGATGGAGGGTGTTTGGCCTGCAGGAACTAAACGTGGTTGAACTTTTTCCCCTTCTGTGTGTTGCCTTGGAGCATGCCCCCCGGGTACTTGGTTTAAAAGGAGCGCTAAATTTGGAATAGTTTGTCTCAGATTGTTTCTTCCTCGGGACTGTCTTTACAGACTGATTGTGCCCCCTCTCTCTTAGTTTTTGGGTGGTCTGGACACAGTAGATGTAGATCCAGTACTCCTGGGAGATCAAGGTCCTTTCTGAGCCAAGGTGAGATTTCATGTTCTTCAGTGGAGGCTTCAGGATTCGTGGTTCCGAATTTTGAGAAATGAAATGCTGTTGGCAGACTCCTCAGTCTGTGCTTTCCAAGGATGCTCTCAGTCCTTTAGATCAGATCAGTAGATGGGCAGAAGCCAACTTTAGACACGTGCTTTAGAATTCTGCAGCACCCTCAGCAGTAGCCCAGATAGTCCGCTGCCTCTTTTAAGATACTCTCAGTTCACTCTTTGAGGAAGCCACAACTTTTCTGTAGTTACTCATTTATGACATCCACTTCTAGAACATGAATCTGTCCTGAGGATAGATGCTTTTTGTTGTGATGGACTTTAATCTCTTTGGCTGAGAAGTTTCCTGCTTCTGCCATTGTCCCCATCACACCCAAGACATGCTCGTGTGATGGTATCTCGTGCTGCACGTGGTTGGGAATCATCCTCCTGGCGGATGGATTGCCCCTGACTGGACGATGATTACACTTGTTAATGTGTTGTATAGATGATGAATAGAGTTAGTGACCAGTGAAGAGTTTCCATGGAGTGAAGCTTCTTTGCATTGCTGATTAGTTGGACACTTGGCATCCTTACTTCACGAATCAGTACTGGCCTTGGGAATCTCTTGGGAATGTTACCTATGGCCTCGCTTAATTGTTGACAGCACAGCAGCTGCTTTTTCTCCAGTATGGGAAGGTCTCTTTCTGAGACTGGCTCAGGTCAAGTAGTCAATCCTTTGATGAATTTCAGATCAGTTGAAATTTCAGGTGAGCTGGGGAGCAGATCACTTTGATGACTTGCCTCCAGCCAATGTCACTTTGCGTTTGTTAATCGCATCACAGCCTTGTTAAGGACCGTGTGCCATCAGGCTCTGCTCTGGCAGAACCACCTCCTTCATTCATTCCGTCAGGTAAGTCTTTACCAAAGTGTTTTGTGAAAGGATTGCCATGGAACAGGAGAATGCTCAGCCAATTACCAGGGTAATTTATTTTTCACAAATGTGAATGCTTTAGTTTTTTAAATATTAACTTGCAGTTCCGTGGAGATCTCTTCTGTGCCCATGAGGTTACTCCATCCAGCCTGGTGTATTTGTGAGGGTGTTACTCTTCTGCATCCTGTTGCTTGGCTCTTGTTCCATGTGAACTGTTGCTTTCACTTCAGGAGGAGGGAGTGAGGTGTCTTGCCAAATGTATATATTTTCATAATGTCTGGATCAACCTGAATCAGCAGGTTGTGCCATAACATTTAAATATCACAGGTGGCCTGAAAGGCCGGCCTGGCTCCGTGCTGTGAAGAGGGACCTGTTCTGGGGAGGGGAGAATGGTCATTTCTGGCAAAGAAAGACCTCTAGCTTCACTTGCTCTCTACACTTCCAGGGTATTTATCCCTGTTCCTCACGCCCTTTTTAGGTCTGGTTCTCAGTGCTATGCTATTCTGATTCCCTTTCTGTCTTGAGTGATGAAGCTTAATTAGTATTTAAGGAAGCTGCTGACTGTATGAACGGGGCGGTCCTGTCCCTTCCTGCACGACTCTGGCGCAGAGCACCTCTGCTCCCTCACAGCTGGATGGATAGCGTAGGCTGAGCGGACTTGTTTCGTTTGCAGGATGTGGAAGAAGAAACCTAAGAAAACTAGAATTGCTGGCAAGTCACTTTTTTTTTTTTAAGCTCTTGAACTAGATTAATTTTGGTATTCAACTTAAGTATTTGACTTAAATTTAAGGCTTGAAAAGCTTTCCTTTCACGCTCAACACGCACAAGTTGGGCTTTTTGATTAAGCTGATTTTTACTATTTTATTTCTGTGTGTGGTCCTCTGTCCCCCTTCTAAATCCCCATTTTTATCCTCACTCCCAGTGGCTTTTCACGATTAAAATCTGTTCTCCAAGTAAAACTTACCTCCTCGGTTTTGCAAGTTCGAAGCTTTAATGGCAGCTGGAGCAGGGCTCTTTTTATAACTTAGAAATCTAACTACAACAAATCATTTCAGTAAACTGCCTTTATTCCAGACCGGTGCTTCCTCTGTGAAGAGCATTCTCTAGGTAGTTCTTTACAGAACTCTAATACTTAGAACTTGATTGAGGAAGAGCTTTTAAAATTTTCTGAATGGCCTTGTTGTAGACAAGTGGGTTGATATTAAGGTTGCAAGTCTAGTTGAAAGTCTAGTAATTTATAGAGCTTTGTACCCTGGAGGGGTTTTGTTTGGTTGGGTTTTTCGTTTGTTTGAGATTTGGGTTTTAAAGTAATGAGCTGGAGGTGCACTCTAATAAAATAGACTTTACACTTCTGATCTGTCTTATTTTTCCAGAGCAGGGATTTAAGTTTTCGTTTGTATGCATGACGCTTGTTTGAATTGGCAGTGATTAACTTACCAACGACATATTGTTGTCTATAGATAATATATAAACATGAATCTAAATTGCCATGGTGCCTTACAGGAACAGGGTAAACCAATTCTGAGTCGTGGAGAAACAGAAAGGCTAGTCTGGATAAAAACAAAGAAGATTTGATAGGATTTACAGGGTTTCAGGTACAGTATAAAGGTTGTAATCCCAGTAACGCTTTTCATAGCTCTTTGCCAGTGAGCCAGTGGATTATTCCTGTTCTGAAGCTTTACTTTTACATTTAGATGTATTTATCTCATTGAAGTGCTCATTAAACGCAATGCTGATCCCTATGTTGTGTGTGCACGTTTCAGAAAGCTCATCTGTTTTTTTCCAACTTCACCACTCAAACTAATACAATTTATTTTATTATGCCTCACAGTACTTGCCTCTTCCATCTCCTTGTACTCTAATGGGTTCCAAAAAAAGCCAATATGTGGTTAGAAATGCCATTTTAAAAGTTAAAAATATTTTGTTGTGGGTTGACTGGGGTTTTTTGGGGTGGTTTTTTTTTTTAAAGCAGGTGTTTCAGGGTAGTCTTCATTTTAATGAGCTGAATATATCTGTGACTATCATGCTTTCCAGCTAAGCACTCAGCCTGCTAAGGTGTGGTTGTTGCTCTATAATTACACGCTTGTGACATCAAAATGTAGGAGACGGTTTAATGTGTGACATCACCCACGACACCTGCTGTTTACCAAATCAGATCCTATCAGGGGTACTTCCTCGGGCAGTTTTGGGTGCTGCTCTCAGGGTCTTGATCCCTAAAAGAAAAAAAAGCCATGCAGCTTTTCATTTCTGAGTGTGCACCTTGCACGGATTGGTCTAATAAAATAAAAGCACCCTGTTAGGGTTGTTCACAAAAAGAAAAGTTGAAGTACTACTTGCGATAGATGCTGCCTTAAAAATTAACGATAGGAAGCTAATGATAAAAAGTTAATGATAAAAGGATAAGAAGTTAACGATGGATCACAATGTTTTAACTCTGTTTAAAATAGAAATAGTATTTGTCAAAACTGCTTTCTTTAGTCCACTAGAGTGTTTCAGTGCTGTGCAATAGTTTGGAATCTTTCTGGATCTGCAGCCAGGTCAGTTGTAGAGTTTGGGGAACGATTCATCTTGGTGTCCACAGGTTCGTGCTGCAACCATTAGGGACGTGTTAGATGGTCTGCACACATGGATGGCAAAAAGAAGTTAGGCATTCTGCTTTGCTGTTCCTCTAGTAGTCTGGATTGTGAAATGGCCCTTTGCTCTTTATTTTTGCTCCTTGCCTGTTAGCAGGAGTGGTCGGGTAAGTTAAATTTTTCTAAAGTCTTTGAGGAAAACTACGTAACTGAAGAAAATTATTGTAATCACGCTGCAGCTCTGGAGAAGAGACAATACAGCCAATCTGATTAGGAGCGACTGAAGAACTTGATAGGTTCTCAAATGGTTTTATATTCCGCGGTGTGAAAAATGAGTCGAGAGTGCTTGATTCTAATGCAGTCCTTGGCTCTAAACGCTCGTGGAGATGAGGTTGCTTAATATAGGGCTTTCCCTCTGATATTCTTTAAAATAAAATAACGTGTTGTAAGTGTACTTATGCTGTTGAGAGTTACAAAATGTGAGTGGCGCTCCAACGTAATAAGTTTCCTAAGAAAACTTTCACCTTGTGGTTTTTCTGCAGGCTTTGATTCCGACAATTCTTCAGGAGACTTTTCAGAAGCAAATCATAAAGTTGCAGAAATGCTTGATCTAGATCCGCACCAAAGTAGTAGGACTGGGAAGCACAACGGCGAGACAGAGATTCAAGAAAATGGAATTAAGAGACACAGGTAACCACATAAAACTACAGAGGGAATGAGAAGTGAGGATGTGCTGCCTCGTTATCTTTTGGGGCATTGCTGTTCTCACTGGAAGAAGTTAATTCTCTGGGACTGAAAAGGCATTTCACTTCTCTGCTCCCTGTGTCAGCTCTAGGTTCAAGCTTTCCTGCCTTTATAAATTACTTCAATACCTATAAACGAAAGTGTCTTGCTGTTTGAGTGGCTTATAATGACAGTTGTTTGTTGTTTATTTTTCATTTACAGGACATCGTTACCTGCCCCAATGTTTTCTAGAAGTGATTTTAGCGTGTGGAGCATATTGAAAAAATGCATTGGACTGGTAAGTTAGCTTTTGGTGAAGGATTCTGACCTTGGGTCTAACTTCAACTGGTTAATTATCTGAAGATACAGAATATTTTGGATTGTTTTTTTCTGTATCTTAGAATTCCTTTCCACTAAGTTTTTAAGCATTTCAGCAATGCTTTAGGACTCAGTCATGAGTGCAAGTTTTTAATGAAAACAGCTACATTTGCTTGGAGATAGTAAAAGACCTGGGGAATTGGAAATCTCTGTGCGAACTTCATGTCTGTCTTGTATCCAAAAGTGAAATGAGAAACATTCTGATGCAAATAACAGGTTGCTTAAATAAAGCCACTACCATTTGTTAGAGCAATTCGAATCCTATTCTTTATGTAACTGTTCCTTTCAAAAAATAATTTGTGGTTACCGCAGTAAAATAGTCACCGCAGTAAAATAGTTAGATTTTATGCAAATAGGTATGTGAGGGTTTCAAAGGAATGTGTGGTACTTAAATATCAGTAATGACCTGGTTGGCGCATCACTGCTGCTATCTGTGGAAATACGAACGTCTTCTGGTTTATGTAGACCACAGAATAGAAGGTAACTTTTTTTCTTGAGCTTACTAGATTAGCAGGATCGATTTTTT
>WEIS01056856.1:20450-30740 GCA_013389965.1 Todus mexicanus | reverse complement strand
AACTGAAAAAAAAAAATAAATTACAAGCACACAGGAGGCTTGTGCAAAGAGATGAGCGAACGCAGGAAGGTTGAAAGCAAAGCTTCAGGCAGCAGGTAACTGGGCATTCACCATCCCCTTCCCTGCAGAAACCTGGAGGAGATGAACCCACAGCCTTTCCTTAAGACCCCAAGTTACTGGGCGTGGAATCTCGGTGCTTAATCGCAGAACGGTTGGGGTTGGAAGGGACCTTAAAGATCATCTAGTTCCAACTCCCCTGCCATGGGCAGAGACACCTCAGGGTTAACGACCACTGCATTTCCATGGTCACACCACTAAATACACCGACTGCACCTGGCCCTGGGCTCAAACTGGTTTGGTCGCAGCAGAGCCACAGTCACTACAAGGTTGTGCGTTTGGTGCGTTACTGGTAGAGGCACAAACTCCCATGATCTCCTCAAGCCGTACAGGAGAAACCACAAAACAGCCTAAAGATGTATCGGTTCGATGGTAAACAACAAGAGTGTTTCATTTCCCTTGGAGACAGTGGGGAGAGACGTTGTGCTGCAGAGCCTGCAGCTAGGGCCGAAAGGCCCGTGAGGCCTCGGGGGGGTTGAGACTATTTTTTTTTTAGCTTGGCAGATGGTGGGAAAGCTGCATGTGATCTACTTCAGCTGGAAAAAATAGTTCGGAGAGGACTGGCAGCTCCTACACCTGGTACACTTGTGGAGTGGTCCCTGGAATGCTTTCAGAAAACAGCCAGAAAAAAAACAAAACAAAAAAACCCAAAACAAACAGCACAATAAATGCTCCTTTCTACCTCAAAAAAGGGCACCCTGCTGTCTAGCTCCAGGAACTGTGCTCCAGCCAGGCCCTGCGGAGCTGAAGAGGCTATGGCAAGAAGGGCAATGAGGAAAACAGAGGACCCAGTGGCTGGAGATGTCAGGAAAGGACGGGGGAACAGCCTTCAAGGTGCACCCTGGGGGTGGCTTTGTACCTACAGGTCACCATAGCTGCGGGGGGTGTGTTGCAGCGGGAGCTGGATTGTCACTTGCCACTGAAATGCAGCAAGAGGTGAAGGTTTGACCTTCGCAGCACAACCAGGCCTTGTGAAAAGGTCCTGGAGTCTGCTCGCCGAGCTGCGCCTCTGCAGCCCTGACACAGAGGCCAGGACTGGAAGCCAGCCCGCTCGGCCCGACAGCAGCACCAGAGCCACCAGCAGCACCGCGGGTCTGGGAGCTCAACAAAGGCTCAGCAGAAGGAACAGGCACCCACAGGGCTCTCCATAGCCAGCTCCTCGTGGCTGACCCCAGGACCACAAACCTTCTCACCGCCCCAGCCCCAGCCCTTCTCCTTATCTCTTTCAGGCTTTTAGAAAGGCCCTTCTTGCCTGGGGAAGCCGATCTCGCAAGGAACGTGCTCCACGCTGAGGCAAGCTCTACTCTTACAATCACTCCTCCTGCTCGAGCAAACAAAACTCCCTCCTGCACCCCCTGGCTGAATCTGAATTTGGTTCCCTTGCCCCTCCCTCCCTCTTTTATCCCCCCCGAAACGCGAGCGCTCCCCTCTGCAAACGCTGGCAAGGCATGCAAAGCGCCACCGGCTCGCTCAAGCTGTGATTGAGTGCCAGCGCAGGGCAAAGCTTTTGAAATCAGGCAGCAAAGCGGAATCAGCAGAGGTCGGCTGAATAACCCACTTGTAGTTATTAACAGCAGTACCACAGGAGAAAGAGCAATTCCACTGGCTGTGACCAGTGGCATTCCTCTTATGTTTCTTCATTTCTGTAGAAGAATCTAAACAGAAGGCTGTGAAACATGCCTCAAACCATACATTTTGATTGGGTTTTTCCTCTCCCTCTTTCTTTCCTCATTTTTTTGCTCCCTCTGTGATTCAGCCAAGCTGAATCTGCTACTGAAGTCCAATTTGCATAAAATTATCGTCGTTCCATTCAGTTTGCTGCCCCTTCAACAGCCCCTTCTTTGCTCTGCTGGAAGATTTTGCCCTTTCTGAAACAGGCAAGCCAAGGGAACGGCAACACATTACTGCTGCCTGCTGTCTAATTAACATCAAACCCTCAGCACGGAGCTGCGGGGATTTACAGGTGTCCTGGAAGCATTTTCCCCTCCTCCCTCCCGATATCAGCCAGGCTCCTGCACCAAGGAGGGGACCTCAGGCTACCTAATGATACACTGCGAGTGGAACACTCGGGTCTCCAGGCTCATACGGTTTGAGTCCAAAGCAGCGGAGCTGATTCAGTGCTGGCAATCCAAAGCCTGATGCAAGAGGCTGTTTTAGCAACCACTATAGTCCACTGAAACACTTCCATTTTGTCAGGAATGCAAATGTTGTATCGTAAAATGACAGTAGGAAGGCACCTAGAAACACTGCGCTAAGTGTAAGTGAATTTGGGGGGGTTTACTCTTCTGCAAAAAGCACTGTTTGGAAAGAGCAGTATTTAATTTGGCTTTCAGCCTTCAGAACGGTTTCTACCTGTAAGCTAAGGAAGAGGCTGACAAAAAAAGACCAAAAAACAACCAAAATACTCCATAGATGATAAAACATCAAGAGACAGCAAAGGAGAGATCATGCACCACTTTTAAGCCTTGAAAATCTGCGACATCAGAGTCCAGGTAGGGTGTCAACAAACATCCACAAGCACAGAGGAGATACTGGGCAAAACCAAGCACAAGATAGTTGAGACATTTATACCGATACCCTTGGAAATACAAAGCAACTAAAGACGAGACTAGAATTCCACCTTTGGAAGCATCACGGACAGTTGGATGCAATCCCAAGGACGAATTCAACCTAGACAAGTTGAAGGTGTTTGCCTGTATGTCCGTATTCACCAGTTATGTGCATTCCCAGCTCCAAATGCAACTGGGGTGAGCTGGTACCAGCCATCATATATCAAGTTTCAAAAGTAAAATTTGCTTTAAGCCAGCCATCAAAACTTAAAGTCTTAACCTGCAGTGCTAAAACCTTCCTTCGCTTCCACCTTCCAGTGGTAGATCCTGACTCCAGATTCCCCAGGACATCTCAAGGCCAAGTGTGGCAGTGAGGGCTCAATGCACAGGGGGATCAAGCATCAGAGAGAGCAAAGCAGGTTGGGTTATTCTTCCATTTCTTTCGGGGATCAACGTATCGAGTGGTCTCGTTGCCTTACCCCAAATAAAGATATAACCAGCATCTCTAAGTACCCTTGTCAGCAATTGCCTTAGCACCTGACAGAGGGAACACGTTTGCCTCTTAGTAAAACCGAGGGATCTGTTCTGTGGGAACACGTTTACCTCCGAGTTCTCCCCTTCCAATCCTCCAGCACATCTGCTGCTGGGGAAGGAAAGATCAAGGGAGCAGCTGAACAACCTGGCTGGGGGACGGCAGCGAGCTGGAGAAAAGGGGATGCTTCAGGAGGAGCAGTGCAGCGGCACGACTCTGCGGCAGGCTCCGAAAGCTGGCCACAGCAGACAATGTCCCAGTTTAATTTAAACCTTACAGCTTCAGACACAAGAAAGGCTGCTCGAAAGCAGGAGAGGAGAGGGGGGGATTATTAAGGAAAAAAAACCCACGCCACACTTCTCCTGTTGAAAAAGCACTATAATTCCCTCTCCTTCTCCCTCTCCTAGGCACACAATGTTTCTTTGAACAGCAGATTTTAAGCTAAGATTAGGCAGGCCCCGCTTCATGTGCTGAACACCTAAGAAAGGCCTTTCAGTGTCTGTCACCGGGCTCGCCACTCTCACAAAGGAAGCTGAACTCTCTAAACACCAGTCAATATTCCACCAGCTTCCCAACTCAGCAGGGCAGTCTGAACACGAGGGAAGCAAAGAACAGCTCGGAACGAGGCTCATTTCGCCCTCACATCTTTTCTCCCCAGGACCCTAGCTGCCTGAAAGAGGCAGGTTACCCACAGGCGAGGGGCTCAGCGCAGAAGCGCGTGGCTGCAGTACCCGCTGCAGCACCGAGCCAGCAGCAGCCCACAGATACCCTCCTATCGCTCCCTCCAGATTCGATTACTGCAACACCCTCCGCTTGGAGAGGGCTTGGAAAGCCCATTTACTGCAAAAGGCAGCAGATGGTTACACCGTACTCCTCATCTGCCTTGCACCGGGCCAGAAGGAACGCGGGGTTGGATCTACAAAGCCCGCTACGGTTTCAATTAGAAGCAGTTTTCTCTCCCCGAGTCTTACCCTTGCAATCGGGATCAGTGGGGATTCTTACAACAGGATGTTTTCTATTAATTTAAACAAAGAATTCCCCAAATGGTTCCTGCCCACAAAACCCACCAGGAGCAGGTTGCGTTTCTAGGACTTTGTGAGCAGATTAAACAGTTTTTCTTCCCTCCTCGCTTCCACGCGAAGCTTTCCTGTGGGTCGCTGATGGCGATCATTCAGCGGCCAAAAATACCAAGCCTGAGCATCTAGCTGTGATTAGTCAGATCAGAAATAGTGACTGTTTCTGCTACAATTAAGTAAAGGCGTAGCAGGGTTAAACACCCAAGAATTTAAATATAGCAACCACCATCGGTTTGCGATTTTCTCTATGTGATTATTTGCTCCAGTACACTTCAGGCCCTTAAATGTTCACAGAAATCAGACACAAAAGGGACCAAGGGTTTAAAAATATCTGATAACGTGCTGAAAAACGTGTGGCATCGTGGAACTAACAGCAGCTCCAAATGCGAACGCTCTCTTGAGGGCTCTCTGGTATCTACTCCCGGTTGACCAGGCCCCAAGGGACATTTTGCTTGGTCAGCTGAGATGTTTTTGCTCTGGGGTTTGTCCTTGGAATGCATTTTTAGCTTTTCAGTCTGACATCTCATGCTACAGAAGATACAGAAAAACGTAGGATGGACATAGAACGTGGTCAAAACCAACAAAGAAGACTCAAGCGAGACAATGTCAGAGTTTTGAGATTTCTCTGCCTTGGGTTTAACACAAGGTCCACCTTTACATCTAGCTTAACTCCACACCCCTGGTGCTCAGTTAAGCCCCTGGGTATCCTGCTCCTGGCTGTGCTTCCGCACCCAGCCACGCAACAGCCGCACAAGCAGGTACGCACTGCGAGAAGCTGCAACAAGCAAAGGAGCCAAATCCATCCCCAGCAGACGGAGACGCAGCTCAAAGGACCCGAACCTGCCTACGCAAGCAGCAGATCATCCCCAAGCCTTCTTGCCTCTGCACAAGGACTGGGACGTGTTTTCAGTCAACCATCAGCAGCACCGATGGCTGAGGAGCAGACCAGAGCTTTGGGACATTGCCCCAGCGGATTCAGCGAAAAGGGGAGAGGAGATTTCAGGACAAAGGAGCTGTTCCCCAAGCAGGTAACAGTTTGCCTCTTCCCGCTGACCTTGTCCAATTAAGCTCGCGCACAGTAATAGAGCAGTGGTCAACACGGGCAGGCCAAACAACCCCCAAGCAACGGAGGGAACTGAGACCAGCCAAGAGAAGAAACGGAGAAAGACTGGGGAGGGCGGGGGAGAGCATTATAATGGGGGAGTAAAAATAGTATGCAATTATTGACAAACATTCTAGAAATGCAGGGAACAGATGAGCCCAAACGCATGTCCCATTTGTGCGGCGAGGGTTTTGTGCTGCTTCTTGAGGACAGCCATTCATTCCTAGCAAACCAGATTCTGAAAACCATTTCAGAAAATGTACTGATGGATTCTCAATGAAGCGAGACTGGCCCCCCTTGCCCAGCCCCACCGAAAATAAAATAAGGAAAAAAGATGTTTGGAAACAAAGGAGGAAAGCAGCCCTGGTACCCTCGAGCCAAAGCAGCGCGGACCAACAGTGGCACCCGGTGGCCACCCGGGCTCACTGCGGCTCCAGAGCTCCCCAAAGCCTGGCACAAACCGAAAGGAGCGTCTGACACACCGGCCTGAGCTCCTGCTGCAGGTGAAGAAACACGGGAACTGACTAAGCTGGCAGATGCTGAAGAAACTCTGATAACCAACTTTGTTTGGGGGCTTTTTTTTTTTCAATGCTCTTAGCAGCCGCTCGAGCTGCGCTCCCTCCTCCCTAGGACAGGGCAGCCACAAGGGATGCTTTAGGGTGCAGCCGTGAGCAACGCCTTCTGAAAAACCCTGACTGCAACCCCCTGCACGTCAGCTCCAGCGTTTCTCTGAACCATACATTCACACATGCATATCTTGGTCTCTGCAGTCAAAAAAGCACATGCTAGAAGAGGTATCACCTTCTCCAGAAAAGGCAGGTTTGGAAGGAGAGCCAATCGCAGTGACAAAGGGCTGGCAGGGGAGCGCTGCAGGCAGGGACAGAGGCTGTTTGACTGCTCTGTATTAAAATTCCAAGTCATTGATCATTCTGTCTGGAATTGTACCTTTCGGGAGGCTCAGGATCCACCTAGAACTGAAGTTCTAGAGGAAAGTTACCACTCAAGCCAAACTTCAAAATCATCAACTGTGGCAGATGCAAACGAATCCAAATGGCAGCCACTACTACCCCCAGCTCCCAAGATTTTTAGATAACTTAGGAGAAGGAACTGGGTAATGTAGCGTTTTATCTTAAATAACCTGTGCTTATTTGAGGCACTGGGACCCTTCCTTTCTCCACCAATTCTATCGCTAGTTCTCTTTCCAGACTGGATGTAGCCCCCTCATTGCAAAGGTGCCCGAAAACGTGATCTGACCTGTTTGGATGGGAGGTAGGGAGCATGAACTGGAACTCCACCACACAAGTGTTGTCCTTCAGCTGGCGATGCTGGACGCTGTTTAACTCATAGGCAATATATGCCCTTCGAACGTACACCTGGGTAGAGAGAAACTCCATCAGCTTAACTGTGCTAAGGAAGTAGAAAGAGAGAAAGAAGACAAATAACACACCAGAGGCTTCAGAAATACTAAAAACCAAACAGGCATCTCCAAGCGAGCACCTAGACAGAAGCCTAATTCAACCAGAATGTAAAGTCACTCCCCAAGGAAGGCCAGTCTGGCAGGATACAGCCAGCAGCACCAGGCACACGTTCTCTGTCAGCCAGCTTCACTTTCAACCCTTTCAACCACCTGAGTCTTCTTCAAGCAAAGAAGATAACTTGAAATTTCATTCAGTTATGAATATCAGTGCCCTTAAATGCCAGACGCCAAACGTGCCACATTTCACACGACCTACAGCTCTCTTAATCTTGCAGGGTAACAACACTCAAAGCAAATAAACAACCAAAACCAAAATGAAAAAGCACAGAAAGGTTAAAAATATTTATTTTTTTTCAACGGGAATAGACGTACCTCCAAAGCTGCCATTCTCACCACCTGGTTACTGTGGTAGAAGAAGTTGGGTAGCACATCGAAGATGGATGTTTCGGACAAAATGAGTTTCTAGAAGAGATCACATTACACAGAGTTTTAAAAGAGAACTCCCTGTCTGGCAAACTGGGCCAGGCAAAAAAGCCTAAAGCCCAAATCCAACCTGAGTAGTTCTGATTTCTGTGCATTTCCCATTGTTCAAAGATTTATGACCTTCGTGTATTAAATCAAAGAATCACAGAATCATCTCGAGCTGGAAAGGACTCATAAGGATCGAGTCCAGCTCCCCTGCTCCTTGCAGGACTATCTAAAACTAAACCATTTGACTCAGAGCATCATCCAATCACTCCTTGCGCTCTGACAGGCTCGGTGCCATCACCACTGCCCCGGGGAGAGCTTGTCCCAGTGATCAGCCACCCCCTCAGTGAAGAGCCTTTTCCTAATGTCCAATCTGAAGCTCATTTCAGCTTCATTCCATTTCCTCATGTCCTATCACAGGTCACTGGAGAGAGGAGAGGAGCACATCTCCTCTGCAGCCCACCTTGAGGAAGTTGTTGACTGCAATGAGGTCATTCCAGTATCAGTGTAGGAATAAAAACGAAAATGAAGGGGAAACTAGGAACCAGACCAGTACAATTTAAAGCCACAAGGACCTTGGGACTACAGAAATACTAAGATGAGCGACAAGAAAGCAGGGAAACCAAGGTGAGAAGTGTGGTAGATACCTGCAGGTTCTCGATGCAGAACTGGTGCCCGTACATGTCGATAGCGGACAGGAAGATGGACTCCACCTGGTTGTGGCGCAGCTCGTAGGACGGCAAATGGGAAGCGATGAGAACCTGGCAGACAGCAAAGAGAAGGAGCGTCAGCAAAAGGAGCTACGCTGGGCCTCAGCAGGAGGCTGTTCCCTCCAGGGCAGCAATAGTCTGCTCCATCCCAGAAGAGGCGACTGGTTTCTCCTGTGAATTCTGGGGCACCCGGGTGATGCTGCAAACTCTCTTCCCTCCCCAGCCTCATTTGTGTATCTGCTCGGGTTGTATTATTGGCAATTCCCCACGGAGAAAAGGAACAGCTTCAATCAAGTTCCATCAGTGCATGTGATTTAGCACTGCCGAGCTGCTAGTCCTGGGGATTGCCTGACCGGCTGTTAATTGGAAAGCAGATCTGGCAGGCAGCAGCTGGGGGGAGGCCAGTGCTGGAGCCTGCCTCTCACAGCTTCCCAGCAGAGGAAGCCAGAGACACTGGTGCCAGGTATTAAATGCCCAACGCGAAGGATACGGAGGTAGGAAGGGGAAGCAGCTTGCAGGGGAAAACGAAGTGAAAGAGCACCATAAAGACACACAGAAGGACGGCAGCACCACCCCCGGCACGCTGCTGGGAGGTTCAATAACTGAACGGGTTCAAGGACACAATTACAATCCTGAAGGAAACATAAGGTCACTGAGCAGCTTCAAACGCCGCTTTTGTTTTCAACAGTCATGCTCCGAAATAAAAGGAGAGAACCCCAAAGTGTCAGTTTGCCTGCTGAAGACTTTTAGAATGGAGATAGGGACTGTGGAGTGAGAGGAGTGATCACACAGCAGGGTTAGCATCGCCGTGAGCAACTGTGCCCCTCACTCCTTCCTGGCCACAGACCAACTGCTGAAGAGGGCTCAAGGCAATGTCCAGGTGGATATCCGGCATTCAACTTATTATCTGTACTAGACTCGTGGAATTGACAATATTGAGTTTTTCCAATTATCTTCAGGTTAAAAAGAAATCAACAAAGCAAACTCAAAAGCTAGAAGGAAACCCTGCGAAAGACCCATGCACTTCTTTGCAATAATTCCTTAGTTGTTGCAAAGAACGTCTGGTTCTTGGGTAGGTTTCCCTCTCTCTGTTCCCTGCACACACCGACTCAAATCGTAAGGCAGCTGATGAACCCCAAGAGCACGTCCTGGCTGTTTTCTGTACAGCTGCCTACACATTCCAGGCAGCCAGTGCTTGCTGGGGTTCACGGATTATAAAGGAACCACAGCAACCACGTATTTTGCTGTCCTCTGTCGCACAAAGCATGGGCTACTCCCAGTGAACTCCTGTTTCAGCCAGACAAAACTTCTCAGAGGAGCAGGCACAAAGGAACACAACCTCAACTTCAAATTTTATAGTGATTGGGAATCCCCCACAATCTTCTTCACTAGACTGTCACGACAGTTAATCATTGGTTAATTAGGTTCACTGCTGAAGCGCTGCTCACATTTGCATAGTAATCAAAATAAACATCAAGAGATGATACAGACGTAGCAAAAGAGCAGGCTCCGAGGGGGAGCAGCACCTATCGATCTGTCAGCCACGGCACAGCCTGGCTCCCGCGGGGATCAGCTGGGGCTGCTGACCACGCTCCCGTACCTGCCGTGCTCGCAGGGCCACTTTCGCGTTGGTCGTCTTGCTGAGCTGGGTCAGCTCTGTCAGAATATTAATCAGCTCATCTGTCAAGGTGGGGTCACGGCCACAGAGCTGGTCCTAAAAATAAAGAGAAGTGGAAATGTTTAGAATAAACAAAAACCATCTCTCATCCTCCTACAAAGGAGCTTCAAGAGGAAATATGCACACACAGAGTCTCAGGTGCTGGAGCCCATCACCTCGAGGGGTGCCTGTCTAGGTTCTTCTGTGATTCTGTGCTGACGAGGGTACAGGAACTAGGCTTTCAATAATTTTACACATATAAATAAAGTTACAGAGGGAAGAAGGGACTGGCACCATCATCTATTTTCTCATTCGTAGCATGTGCTCTTGCATCCCAACACAGGAGAAATCCTGACTTGTCAAAGAGACTCAAGTAAAACATTTTCCCAGAACATGACCCACTTTCTGCTGTAGAGCAACGCAAAATCCAAAAAGCGTGCAAAGATTAGCGAACTTTCACCATGAAAGGTGCCCAAACTCAATGAGTTTAACTGCCAGGAGAACCTCCTTAAGTCCACTTCACTGAAAAAAACACCTAAGCTACTCACTCTTATTAGATTGTTGTCCCCTACTAACAAGTCTTGGTCCAGCAAACATTACAA
>WEIS01056856.1:0-20217 GCA_013389965.1 Todus mexicanus | reverse complement strand
CTCTGCTCAGGGGTGCCCAGCGCCAGGCCAAGGGGCAGCGGGCACCAACTGGAAGCCAGGAGGTTGCAGCTGAGGAGGAGGAGCAACTTGTTTGGGGGGAGGGTGTTGGAGCCTGGCCCAGGCTGCCCAGAGAGGTTGTGGAGTCTCCTTGTGTGCAGAGATTCCAAGCGCGCCTGGACACTGCGATGCTGGGCCCCCTGCTCGGGGTGACCCTGCTGGAGCAGGGGGGTGGCATCAGAAGAGCCATGCTGAGGTTGTATGAAGGAAAAAGGAAGACTTCAACGTTTCTCCGCATTCCCATCTCCCAGCACAACCCTCGCTCCCTCAGACCGACACTGTGCCGACCAACAGGAAGACACAGCCAGGCTCTGCTCCAACACAGCGCTTTGCACGGAGGTGGAAAAACTAGACAAAAAAAAAAACCTTTCAGTCCCATTTTAGCAAGAAATAATCAGGACGACAACAACAAAATAAAGCAGGTAGCTGGCGCCGCACCGGCTTTTGCCTGCCCTGATTGGCAAAGGCGGTGAGCAAAGCCTCAAACCAGCTCTCTGACAAGGCCTAACGCCTCCCCGGCACCCCCGTGTAATTACACACTTGAGTGACTGGACTCTGAAGAAAATTGAAGGCCTGAGCTGCGAACAGCTGCCATTTTCTCTCTCCATCACACCAGCGTGATTACTTGAGAAATGAACAGCCCCGGCTCAAAGCTACTCCAGAATTCTCAGAGGAAATATGGCTCCGTGTTCAAATAATGAGATTCTTAAGGCAAGCGTTACTTACAATCACACCACACACCAAAAAGGGAAAGGAAAAAAAAGGGGGGGGAAAAAATGGGGAAAAAGGGAGAGCCAGAAAGAAAGAATGTCAGGGTCCTTCTGTCTTACGAATTAGAATTTAGGAAACCAGCCACAGCCTTGGACAATTAGGATTCTTTCTGCTTTTGAGAGTTATTTTGTGGATGGTGATTTCAGATACATTTTTGGCAGTAACACCATATTATGTGTGTTAAAAAAAAAAGGAGAGAGGCAGATAAAATTGTGATCAGCCTCTTAGAAACCAAGATACCTAAACGCCAGTCTGCTTAAAATTGTGTCGTAGCTGAATTCACCCTGCCCTGAGGAAGGTGGGCGCTCATCCTGCTTCAAAGTGTGATGTGGGACAAGGACTTTTTCTGAGGCCTTTTGGGAAAAAAGGGCAAGAGGTGTAAGTTCAGTACCCTTCAAAGCATCAAGCATACAACCACAAGACGCAGCAAGTTTCTAGAGCGCCAACGGTCAACTTACAATGAGCATGGTAACCAGCAGGTTCTTCTTGGTGACCTGAGCGTGTGAGAAGATGTAGTTCAACACAGCATTCATATCACTTTTATTCTCTTCTCGAAGAGTAAAGACGCACTTGTCATAGTGACCTGCAATCAGAAATGCACATTGTTGCCAGTCTCCACACCTCTGTATTGAGGAATACAAGTTACCAGATGTGTCTTTATTTCTCTACGTGTATGTTTCATGAATCCACTCTGGGAGGGAAGCATTCCTACCACCACCCTCCCAGCTGCAAACATCAGTTGAAACACCCTTCTCTTATTAAAGAAGTTCCAATACCACGTCCCTCCTTCGTGAGCAATATGAGGAGAGGAACAGTGAGCTCAGTCTTCAATTCAAATGACAACCGCAATAAAATAACAGCAGAAAGACTTGCAGCGTCCTCTACTACCAGCAAATTGAAATGGAAATGGATCTGTGGTAGCGTTAGGCTGGTGCAAGTACTGGAGCAGGGCAAAAGAAAAGTAGAGCGGAATCTGAACTACCTGTAAGAGCTGGAGCCTCCAAAGGAGCCGGTGCTCCATTGCCATCTTGTGCCTGGACACAGCAGTGCAAGGCACTGATTTCAGTTCTCAATTTCAGGCTGAGGTTTGAGGTTTGCTCTTCTGAGCAGCAGCTTCTGGTATTTTACACCAGGTGCAAATAACTGAGTAGCTTTTAGTTGTTTTACTGCACTTGATTTTTTTTACTATAGAATTTAATAAACAGGCAAGATAGAAGTAAATAGTGCAGTGAATTCGAACAGTTTTACTGATTCTGATTTTTCTGCAGATGCTCAGAAATCAGGAAATCAAAAAATCAAGCTCCTAATATGAAGCTTCTACACGTGGAATACTGAAGTGTGGGAGCTCTCCAGTGGTGGGCCACTGCCGACAGAGTCAGGGAGGGAAGGCAAAGGGAACTGACTCATCTCTGATGAAATCAAATCTTTGCTGTGCTCAGAGACTCACCATGCTGAAACTGAGTCTCCACCTTCAGATACTGTCGGAGCAGATCCATCACCACTGCTTTCATGTGACCGCGAATGCCACTCCGGTACCTGCAGGAGTAAAGAAGCCAAATCTAGCGCTGAGCGAGACAGGCACAGCCCTGCTTCTGGAGACCTGCAAGCGAGTAACACTCCAGATGAGGGGCAGAATAAACCTGTTGGCTTAGGGAAAGAAGCACACCTGGTTCTGAAAACCACAAGGGTTTGGTGAATACATAACCCCCACCATTCCTGGGGGGAGTGTGTGCTTCCCAGAGGCCACACACACACAGTCCCCTCACTGTTGATCTCCCTGAAGGAAGTACGCAGGCTTATTCCTAGTGATTTGGACTCCGAGTGTTATAAACCCATTTGAAGGAAGACAAGCAGGCTCAGGCCTTTCAAGTAGCAGAAAAAAACTCCAACCAACGGTTTAGGGGTCACCCCTGAGAAGAGCTCACCTCTGTACGAGCTGCACAATGCTCTGAGTGTTCATGAAGAAGACCTCACGCTCTGATTTGCGGTTCAGGGTGGCTGCATGGCTATCCAAGATATTGGCAATCTGAAAGAGAGCAGTTGCATCACGGTCCCAGTCCTGGATGGGACAGTCTGACTGAACAACCAGCAGAGACACTGAGAACTTCCAGACAGACCAGATCAGAACTCCAGCAGACTCCAGCAAAGGCCAAAGCCTTGGACTGCTGAGGAAGTTAACGACCTGACAATGACACAAAAATCAATGGACAATATCATATACCGGAGGAATCATCTTCCAACACCTCACTGCCTGATCAGGCCTCCCTTAGTTGCCCTCACTCCATTTTAATGTTACACTGGCACCACAAATTGCACTGCAGCACATGAACCAGGCAAAAACCAAATAAACAAACACCCACAAGGCCACCGATACGATTAAACTGCGTCCAAACGGCCTGCTCACAGCTGCACTGAGTAGGGAACGCAGACCTTTCAGCACAGGTATGAGGCAAGCCTTGAAGCTCCAGTGATACAGGTATGGATCTTTCATTATGAAGACCCCACGTTCAAATGCACCTTTCAGGTCCAACCAACCTCCAGATCATTTAAAGCAACTTTCTCTTTGCCCCAGCGTAAGTCAATTTTTATCCCTTTCTGTAAGTGTGGTTGATGATCACCTGTTGGCTGGGAAACTGGCAAAGGACTGATGTGATGTTGCTGGCATACTGGGCCATCTCCTTCTTGATGGACTTCTCGACATTGGGTGGGATCCGTCCAGAAACACTGGTCATGATGTCCTGAAGTTCCAGCAGAGGCAAAGAAGGATCTCTCAGCGTCTTCATTAGTCGCTCAACCCAGCCTTTCACCTGGAAAGAGGCAAGTTGGTGTGAAGACAAGCATGAAGAATGGAATGAGCAGCAAGAAAGGCTTTTCACTAAGGTCTTCAATGCTGTTTTATCACAGCGTTTCTCCAGCGACTAAAAGAGAAAACGAGGGTAGATGACAAAGCTGCTGGGCTGCCTTATGCCAACAGCTGTCTAAGGCTCATCCACCTTCTCTTCTTCTCCCTCTAGGACTTCCACTGCAACTGGCCATGCCTGCAGCTCCCATGTATGTGGGTACAGGCAGTAAAGATCACGTTCAACTCCTCTGGCTTTTTTTTGGGTGCCACAGGTAGGACCCTCCCACCTTGCTCTCTGGTGAGACTGACCATAAGGAAGTCTATCAAAGAAAACTGAGTGGAGCTGGCACTAGCAGGGTCGTACCACCCTGACTCCTGGTCCTCTGGCTGCGACAAGCAGATTGCCCAGGCTTACCCCAAACTGACAGTATTTGTGCTCTCACTCTGAAACACAAAGTCAACGGTACCTTGTTGCTGAAGTAGGGCTCTGGCAGGCAGTACCCGTTCATCACATTGACCAGGTTATCTAGGACGTAATGGAAGATGCGATGGAGTTTCTCTCCTCGAAGCGCTGTGCTCTGGATCTGCGGCAAAGTGCCCGTGTGCAGCTCAGCCTGGAAACACAGCGAACAGCACAGGGTCACTGACATCCTGGTTGGCATCAGCCACAGTGAGCCAATTCCACTGGCACAGGAATAAAGCAGACAAAGTCTGGCCAATCTCCAGTATCCCAGCCAGCCAGGTACCCACACCAGTACTTAGGTAAGAAAGTAAGAATGGTACGAAACCTTAGCCTGAATCAGAGAGAGACAGTAATCTGAGTCCCAGTCCTCTAGTCCTCATGTGAGACAAATAAATGTTCAAGTGACAATTCCAGTATAATGCACAAATCTGAAATTGGTTCGGTACGCTGGGCCATCTCGTAGCACTCTCAACACCACTCCCCTATTAAAAACACAACAAACATCTGCGCCTCCTGCGACTTCTCACCTGCTGAACCCTGCTGGGATCATCCAGCTGGAGCTTGGCAATAACGCAGCCGGGATCCAAGACTGCTCCTGGGCGTTTGACATAATGGATGCAGCCTGACTCTCCTGCTGTTAGTGTCATCACCATTTTCATCACCTGTAGCAAAGAAAACAGGTTACACACTCAACTGCCGTGCTCCCCAAATGGCTCTGGTTGTGTGAGCCAGCAGCCAATGTTCCACCACAGACAAACTAATCTGCATGAGCACCTTTTGTGCTCAGGCTTTCTCAAAGGCTTCAAGGCACACACACTGGGAATGAAACCCCAGACGCTGAAGTGAATGGTTGAACAAAATAACTGGCCACAAATTAGCGCAGCAGGAAGCTGTCCTCAGGAAGGTCACCTGTTCCTCACCGCCTGGACCAACAGGTACTCAAGAAGGTCCCATTTTCAACACGATGAACACAGCAGATACAATTTACTGCTGCTGAACTCTAAAGGCCAGAAGTTGGCGAGTCACACAACAGCTACAGCAATAAATTCACTTTTAGCAGAGGGAACTAGGATCGTTTTCTAGAGGTCACAGGTCTCTTCACAGAGATGCTTCCTTAGATCAACCACAGCAGCTTGTGCCTTTGGAACAGGAGGGCTGGGTGTGAGGGGAGGCAATCTACTTTTATCATTGCCGTGCTATACACCACAACTGGGAACACAGGAATTGAGTAGGTGGCTCCTTCTTAGCCATGGCTCTGTTGCAGTGCAAAAGCACTTACATAAAATATCTGGATCTCTGGCTTGATATTTTTCTCCTACACATTGTCCCCAACTGGTTTAATTGCCCCTCTGTCAACACACGCCCTCCCCTCCCTCAAATCTGTTTTGAGCCACGCACTCCTACACAAGCTCTCGTGCTTTCCTCACAGTGATGCAGAAATTGTTCATCCTCCTCCTCACTAAGAGTTAAGTAACTTCTGAGGGAGAAGGGAGGAGTGACACGTACTAACTCATCTGATTGACCTGATAAATGATCAGGTAATCAGAAAACTCTGAATTTGTTACTTAATCCTGGCATATAATGCTGCTTCTGAGCCTGTGTTAGTGCTGAGCAGTGGTCTGCAAGTCGAAGGCCGCCTTCTCCACAGCTAGGAACACAGCATGCATGGGTGCCCCTCACCTTTGGTACCACAGCAAGATGATAACCACAGTGTCTCACTGCAGAGTTTTCCTTATCACTTGGTACAGTTATTAACGCTCACATTTCAGCTGTTAAGTAATTTCTCTCCCACCCCATCACTGCTGATTCCTGCATTAGTTAACACACAGACACAGATCCAGAGAGGAAACCCTGTGAATTACCCCTCACACTCAATTCCCAAAGCTTCTTCCCACCAGCTTTAGCCTGGGCAGATTCAGCTTCTGCAGCCGAGTCGGTTCTTTGGGATTCTCTTACCTCTATTTCTGCAAAGCACTGCCCCGCAAACACGTGTCCCCCATCCTCCACCACATACTGGATAAGCTTCCCAGCCGAAGGGGAGCGCAGAATGGAAGGATCATTCTCCTTTTCAAACACACACGTCTTGTTCCCTATAGTGATGCGGTACCTGGGAAAGAACGGGACAAATCACTGCAAGAGGCTTTCTGGTGGAAGGCACGGGAAGGGGGAAAGACACCCTCTCTTTCCCTATTACGCTTCAAAACAAAACTAAACGAAAACACCTCAACCAGCTCTTCCGAGTTGAATGGTCCCACATAGAAAGTTCGGATTAATCATATCAGAACAGAACTATGGAAGCCAGGGATCAGAAACCAGATAGAACAGTCCTTAGCAAGGTTGTATGTGTTACTTTTGTGCTTCTTCTCCACCAACGGGTATCACTCGCTGTCAGAACCAACGAAGTTCAAGATTTCCTATCCACAAAACCTGATGCTAGTGGAGATTACACTTGCCCTGGGTAACTCACACTACGTGCACCAAGCTGCCCATCTCATGCAAAACCCTCTCGTACACAGAGCAAAGCTGAAAAGTGCAGGACGCACCCCTGCAGCAGACAGAGATGGAGATTTTACTGCCTTTTCCAACCCAGAAAGTTACCCGAACTCTTTGATCAGATTCCTTACACTTGTCACAGAAAAAAGACCAGCAGAGGGGGCACTGGTTCCCCTTTCAGAAGCAGGAGATTTACTGACCTTAAGGCAGTGATCCCTGCAGGGACTTTTGAGGGAACGCACCGAAATAGTAAATCTTGTATCTACTTCTAAGGTAGCTGTGGTGTTTTAAGGATTTTAAAGAATTTCACGTTCTGTCTTTTGCTGTTTGGTTCTTTTATAATGCAAAAAGGCACTTTTAAAGAACCAGGAGGGTAATATGGACTCCACATTGCCACCTTTCTTCTAACCGTAGCCAAGATCTGTTCTTTAGATCAAGGCAACTTCTCCCTTTAAACTCATCTCTAATGCATCTAGTAACCACTTTCTAGGAGACAATCCCATTCCCAGCTGATCTTTGGGAAGCACAAAGTTACAAGGACACCTAATTTTGGCTTGTAGTAAATGGTAAGCAAATGGTAAGCACTAATCTTGCTGCTACCTGTCCACTTCTTCTTTCATGTAGGTAGTATAGCTGCTGCCATCGTAGGAGAGGAGCAGCCCTCCGTCACTCAGCCGGTGAACATCAACTTCCACGCACGAGCTGTTCATGATGACCACATAGGAGTTGGGAGACTGGCGGGTCACCTGCAGATCCACAGGAAGGGTAGGTATGTATCATAGGAAAAAGGTTAAAAAAAATAAATTGGGGGTCACAACGGGTTTTAGCAGTCAAGAGATGCCAGAAGTAATGCTGTCTGCGAATCTTGATTTAATCCTCTCGCCCTTACACATTCATTGTAGAGGTTTGATTGTGCAATCACCTGCCATTTCTTCACCCCAATGTAGGTACAAGCCACAATGACTAAAATTGCATAATGAGTAATTCAAAAAACAAAAAGAGAGATTGTCTTTCTTTTTTTGGAGAAAGGAGAGAAAGCTCTCCCTGGAAAAAGGGATCCTATCGCAGGCTCTGCCACAGAGCTCCTATGTGAAGCTGCATAAATCCCTTAAATCATAATTCAGCTGCTGGTCAGTGCCTCTCTCGTCACAGGGGTGCCAAGGCAAAACCCTGAAGATCCAAGGGTGCAGAATACATATAAAAAACCCCCATATCATCATGTCATCAGAAACTTCACCGTAATAAAATTGCCCAAGGAAGCTAATTAAGATTGCAGAAGCAATCTTAAGTCTAATATTTCCTAACTTCTTCATGCCTAGTTTTGCAATCTTTAAACAGTACTTCTATTTCTTTTTTCTGTACACAGCAAAGAAAAAGCAACACTAAAGAGAAAAATTGCTATGAATTCTGTCAGGCTGATGAAACTGGGCTCCAACACCCGAGAGGGGAGATCTACATATTCAGAAAGAGCAGCTGGAAGTTTTTGTCAACCAACAGGCAGCAGTCTTTGCCTATAACAAAGGATTCTTTGTCGATAACAACGGAAATATTGTAATGAGAAGATGGGATCATAAGGAAGATTCTCATCATAAGGAAGATTCTTAACCCCACTAAAGCAGAGGAAATAAACCCTGCACAGATTTAATTCCAGTAAGTACACATTATTACAAAGACTAAGGCAGAGCAGCACACAGACAGACATTTTCAACCAGAAGTGGCAAGAGGATGGGTTTCCACGCTGGGCATCGTACCTTCAGCACATATTTCCGCCCTTCATAGATGAGTTCCACATCCACAGTGTTTAGCAGAGTGTGAGCAGGCAGGACTTGGCCCCTTGAAAGGAAAGTACAAAACAAAACTGGTCTTCCAGAAGCCATCCAATGGCTCTGTGGGGACCAAGCAGGTTCAAAGTGCATTTCTGGACTGGACTTGAACCAAACTTGGAAATCCAAGCTAATTACTGTCTACTTAGCAGCTCCCTGCCAGAGCACCTTGTGTTTTTACCTTTCTAGAGAGTGCAGGAAGTTTGAGACGCTGTTTCGGAAGCTCACGTCAGCCACATGCAGAGCTCCACACACCACTCCCAGCATGGTATCAGGCCTTTCAGCCTAGAAAGAAAGGAAGGGTACACATCACACCGTTATATCCCTTTGGGCTTTAGTCATTGCTGGACACCCACTGGAAGAATCAACAAACAGTCTCAGCTCTGGTTTGGGTTTATGGCCAACCTCTCTTTAAAATGAAGTTGTGGCATCCATAGAAATGCAATAGAGATGCAATTACCTCTGTAATTTCCTAAAAGAAACCCACATTTTTGTATTCCTGAATCAGTTCTTGACATTTCCACCATCATCTGTCCCAAACTAAACCAAAACACTGGCCTTAATTCACACAGACACAGAAGCTTTACTGGGCAACTTTAAGACCACCTTTCCCTGACAGGGATGACCTGGGATTTTAATACCAATAAGAATTAAGGCCAGTGAAAATGTGTATTCATAAAATAGAAAGTGGAAATTAACCTCTTCTAATTCCTTGTCCTCTGGCACTAGCATGCACCAAGCTCACCCCTCCCCTCCCCACCCAGTTTGGAGTCCTGCAAAGCAAGGAGCTGCACCTGAACTTTCTCAGCAATGAGCCGATCCAGCCAGCCAGTGTCGATGCGGTTCTGCTGGAAGCTTTCTGTCTCCAACAGTTTAATCAAGTACTCCACAGTGGTTCGGAAATCCCCTCGGATGGACAGCTCCTTCAAAGCCACTACCATGTTTCTGAAAGAGAAAAGAATCCCTATTATCTATCCCACAGTAACGGCAATGCGCAAGCTGGTAGCTCTAGATAGCTCCCCGTGAGCTGTTGGGAAAACACAGCCTGAAGGCAATAGCAGAGGAGCATGTGCACTGGAGCAACATCCTCTGTGACATGCCTGGGAATGAAAGAATATTGATTTTTCTTCAATCCACTGCTGGTGGTGAATAAGAGCAGCTCAGTCAGCACCAGCCATGAGATCAGGAGTTCCCACTGTTAGCATCATCTAGGCACCCACCACGTGTCAGTGCTACACCTCAGACAGACAGACGTGGTCTCCATCCCACCCAGAACAGAACAGAGGAAAGGCTCTGGATTTAAAACAGCCCAGATGACAGGTCAGACAGTCCTGTCCTGTGGCCGGATACTTCAATGCTCCACACCACATGAGGACACTCAGTGGTTTATGAACAGTTAGAAGGCATTGGCGTAACATGTTATCATTATTTTTCCTATTAGAAGCCTTCCACCAGAACAGTTTCAAAGAGGGACTTCAGCACAATGAATGAATGAAATGAAACAGAGATGGAATAGAAAAGAAAACAAATAAAAAAGATAAGTAAGCAAAAAATGTAGAAATGTAAGCACAACACAGGGGAACTGCAAAGCAAGACGGGATAAGAAGCCTGACCATGATGTGGAAAATAACATAAAGAGAGAGAAACTTCTCTTTAAACTCCCGGAAATAAGGAGTCATGTTTTATCCACGGCACTTAGCATCAAAGAGAACAAAACCAAGCAATTTCCAAGGTTCTACCACTCTTCTGACTACTTACGAGATGGCTTCTTCACGGTTTTCTCCCCAAGAGAAACAGTGACCAAACTGAGAATCAGCAAATTCGTGAAGCCCTCCTGCAGCAGCAACACTGAAATAGCCCCAGACATTCTTATTGCTGCGGAAATTCAGTTCCTGAACTGTACCAGAACTGGGCTTAAATCCCTGCAAAGACAGACAGACATTGCTAGACATCCTAAAGAAAAAGTAAATAATCCAGAATTAGGGAAGTAATTGGAGTTCTGAAGGCTAGAGCACCTCTTTGTGCTGCAACAAGGTATATACACAGATTCTGTGTCTAACCAGAGTCTACAGAACGATCAGCTTAGTGAAGTAAGGGAAGAACCTTCTCCATCTGCTGCCAAACTTTTCAGGACCAGCAGCAGGGATTGAATCTCGGTGTAAAAAGCCTATGGCTATTTGAGTGTGATCAATAACTACAGAATTTAAGACACTCACTTCATCGGGATTCTCACTGGTGATACGGGCAGCAATGACATGGCCGCGTGGACAGGGCACATGGGCTGAATTCTCAAAATCAATAGCTCCATCTCCCCACGGAGAAACCCCGTACATCACTCGGATATCCTTGATCCTGTGGAGGGGAATCCCCATGGCAATCTACGGAAGAATAAATAATGATAAAATAAATTTAAAAAAGCCTCCACTAAGTAAGTTTCTCTCCTCACAGAGAGCACCTATTCCTTGGAGAACCAATTCTACCAGTTCTCTGTAGAAGCTGATGCTGCAGTTGTAGCATAACAAACACACGCGCTTGTTTTCTGATGACCACGTTCTCCACTGACATGCCTGGGAACATTCACATCTCTCAGGACAGCTGAGCTCAGTGTAACATCCACCTTAAGCCCTTCAGCCAGTATTTTCCAGTGACTGATTAAAAGGCTCCAGGGGAAGCTGGCCGGCGCCAGGTCAGCTGAGGATGGGCATGCATTAGGCCTGTTAAAAATACACTAAGGTCCCCGTGAGGCAGAAGGTCCCTAATTGGTTACAGGAAACTGGGGAATTTTGCAACTGTAAACTGCGGAGAGAGTAACCTGCAGAACTGGCTGTGTCCTTACGGAGTAAAGTCCTGCTTGTTCTGATCATTAGCTGGGATTTGTTTTACAGCTACTGCTCAAAAAGGCTGAGCTTCAGCTTAACCATTTATTTCAGTCGTTAGCCAGACACCGATAGACGAAAGACCTGGTTACAATATCGACACGCCAGGCTATGAAATCACGTCTCGCATCAGCAACATGAAGAACAGTGCTCAGACAATGAGGAAAGCATCCGACCAGTTGAAAACCCTCCATTCCCAGCAAATAAAGACACAGAACTACTGAAATCCCTTGCTGAGAGAAGGCTCAGGAAAAAGTCAAGGAGCCTCCTGACAAAATGAAGATGATCCTGCTCCTGGGCTTCCTGCTGGAAGTCAGGGACTGCTCATCAAAATCAAAAAGACCCAAGTCACTTTCCTGAACCTCAAACAACTGCTGAACTTGCTGAAAGTCAAAAATTGTCTGCTTTTTTTTCCCCCCCTTGCTTCTGCCATGAGAAGCTCTGGGAAAAGGCTGCTGTCCCTCGGAGGCAGAGTGGGCGACGCACCGCTCAGAACTGGCAGGGCTCTTAATCGCACTGCGAGCCTCAGAAGCCAACAAAATAATTTCAGAGCTTAAAGTTGAACCATTCATGGCTAAAGCTTGTCGAGACAGGCTTTTTAGCACATAATCCTTTAAATCAGTTTTCCTACTTCTGTGTTTTATTCCACTACTGCTTCCCTTTCACACTCCTTTTAAGCGAAGGTCTGCCTGAGCAGTCGAGGGGAAACAACTAGAAAACAACCTCTTGGCTTTCCAAACCACGAAGAGCCAAGTGGTGGGGCTGTAGCTTAGTGAAACAGTCAGAACAGATGTATATGTACATATTCTGGAATACTCCATGAAGCTTTGCTCCAGCCTCAGAAGATAAATCCCAAGCTGAGAAAGTACCAAAATGGGCCTCTGAGTTACTGGGGAGGAAACGTGGGGGAGCCACACATCACCTACCTGCACACGAGGACACGGGGCACATTTAGCAGAGCTCTCTAACACTTTCTTTATAGCTCCTCCTCTACCAGTACCAAGATCTAGTCATCTGCGCAACGCCAGGATGCGATCCAGTTTTAACACGGAACCCTGGCTGTGACTCAGACACGAGCCCGCCCCCTTATTTTACTAAGGCTTCAGCAGAACAGGTTTTTCATGCCCAGACCTCCGGCACACCGCAGCAGCTCCAGGACTTCTGAAAGCCTCGGGAGCACCAGGCCTGGGCACCCAACTCACCTGGAGCTGCGCAGCCGGTAGGTTGACATCAGCCACCATCTCCGTGCAGGGGTGCTCCACTTGCAGGCGGGGGTTCAACTCCAGAAAGTAAAAGCTGCCGTCTTGGCTGTATAGATATTCCACGGTGCCCGCGCTCACGTACCCCACCATCTTGGCAAGCTTCACCGCACACTAGGACACAGGGAAATGGAGCATTTGAGTGCCAGGCTGCGTGCTCAGTTACCTATGCTCTGTTCATCCACTCCAAGCACTTCAGACTGTTTTACTGGCATTCCGAGACATCCAAAAGCTTGCCAAAGGCCTGAGCACTGCTCAAAGAAAAGCACATGGCACAGAACTTCTGATTTCCAAGTAATTTCATTTACGATTTACAAAAGGCAGAGTTTGAAGCAAATATTTGTATGGGTCAGCATCAGGCAATTCATACAACTGACTCCTGCAGCAGCTTGCTTTTAACAAGACAATATGCATTTAAAACACACTTCCCTCCTATTTTCGGGATGCACGCCTTTTTGAAGGGAGCTCTTCGGCTGTTTGTCAGCACGTGGTGGACTCCGTTTCGAAATGTGAGCGGCTGCCCACAATGAGCAGCTTAAGACACGCAACCCTGTATTGCTCCTTTAAAAGATTCAACAACGCAAAGCTGCTGGTGATGACAAAAACAAAGTCTGGCCTGTTTCTGGAGTCTCACAAGGAAAAGAGAACTCGTGGAGCCACTCTCACCTGTTCCATGTGCTCAAACACCACCGAAGTCGCAATAGAAGCTGGTGCTTCCTCTATAATCTTCTGGTGCCTGCGCTGCACGGAGCAATCGCGGCCAAAGAGGGAGATGGCATTGCCATACTGGTCTGCCAGGATCTGCACCTCCAGGTGGCGGGACTGTTTGGCCAGTCTCATTACAAAGATTGGAGAGCCTGGGACCTCAGCTTGAACCTAAAGCAGAGACAGCGTATAAAGAGGCAGATCATTTTTTGCGAACACCTCTCTCACTCACCACCACCTCAAGTTCATTTTTTAGGTGAAGAACATCCATAACATTTCCCCTGGGCCACTTAAGGCTGCAAATACCCTGTGCTTGCTTGTCTCTAGTTACAGTGCCATTTCCCTACCATTTCAAAGCATAAACTCGTGATTCAATGTAGCTAAATAGGCTCGGATACATAACTCAAACACTTGCAGTTCTTTAACGCTTCCGATACAGTGGTCTCAGAATCACCCAACGTGAACATTCAGAGCAAGACGGCACAAACCAGTGGGGAAGGTTACCTGTCTAAATAGGTTGGGGAAGTCATCTGCGTTGTTAACTTTCCGAATTCCCTTTCCTCCTCCTCCTTCAGAAGCCTTGATCATGACAGGGTAGCCAACCTCCTCAGCAGCCTGTTCAAGATGGGTGGAAAAAACATGGCTAAGTACCAAAAGGCAGCAGAATTAACTTGAAAAGATCATTATTTCCCTGTTGATTTGTGTCCAAGCTTCTGTGTCTGACTCTGTTTAGCAACCAAGACACGAACGGGATGAAAACCAAATATTTCAGTTCAAGAGGGTGCCTGTAGTTGGGAAAACCAGCAGAGATTTTGTGACTACGAGAACTCCAGCCTCCCAAAGCCATCACAAAATCTCTGCTCAGTGCTCACACCATTACATTTATAAACTCATAGAAAAGCTTTTGAATAATACAGAAAATCATTAAGCTGGGAAACATGGAAAGATTATATACCCCACCCCCTCTCTTCACAAAGGAAAACTCCCAGATCCTGTGCTGTGCCAGGGATCCTTCTTATTCTAGGAGTACTTCTTCAAGAAAAATTCAAAGACCTCAAGTGTGAGGACATGGGTCTTTTATTAAAACCACCTTCTTCTTGCATTAAACAAAAAAAACCAGAAGAGAGCCCTTAACGAAATGCAGCTTTGGTCCCATATTTTGTCTCCTTCTGCTAATTGTCACCTAATTCTGCAGGCTGGGCCCAAAGATGATGTGTGAAAAATCACTTTCCAATTCCAAGACTGAGTTCCGTGAGGCTGACAGTCTAGTTCTAGATAGGATTTTATTTTTAATGGGTGTTCGAACTCTCTCCAGGTGCACACTCAGCAAGACCTCAAATGCCTCCAGATACCAGCCACCTACCCGCAGCCCGTCATCGGCATCTTTCACGTAGCCTTTTTCGTATAGTTCCTGAGGAACATTCAAGATACGCTTCTGCAGATCATTCTCCTGCCAGTCCACTCGCAGACCTGCAACGTAAGCATTGTCTCCTCAGCTCATTCTGCCGCAAGGCTCTGCGAGAACGCGCTGGTGGAACAAAGAGCAGCCACAGCTCACAGGGAGCGGGGCTGGAGGCATTTAAAAGAGAGAGAGAATGCAGAACGTAAACAGATGCGTCTGCTTTGCAGGGAGCAGATCTCTTCATCCAGGCAATTATATCCCCCTTCATTTACCGTGGGCAGTTCTGAGAAACGGGTTGTTATTTCAAGTCTTTTCTAACTGCAGAGCTTCCATGGAAGCAGAGCGTTAGCTGCGTGCTCCAAAACTACACGCTGTACGTGAGAAAAGCAGAAACACCAGCTCGTGGCCAGACTGTCAGACTGCCCGACATTACACAGCAGGTAAATTTGGCCTGACGTACCCATACATATCACAGTCGCTACGTCTAAGCCTTGGTTAAAACAGATTTGAAACCCTAACCAGATGGTATCTCTCTCGGAACACCTTTTTCTGCACACACATTTCTTGAAAATTAGATGTGCTGAAGAAAAGGAAAAAATCAGAATGATCTTGCTGAAGACAGAGCAATTTCCCTCTTACCACTGCCGCTCCATGGAAGAGTTGGAATGCCAGCAGTCTGTGCCACGATCGAAGAAGCAATTTTATCTCCTAAGGCCCACATTGCTTGGCTTGGAGGACCTGCAAAGAGCAAAACCAATGCATGAGAGAGACATGAGAGATACCAGACGCCAGGGAAGTGAGAATTCACCTCTTCTCCCACACAATAACTATTTCCCAGCATATGCCCATCCGTCACCTAGTTTATTAGCCTCGATGACTGGAAGCAGACCACACCATCAGCCAGCAGACTCTGTTGCTCTGACTACCATAAATAACGTACCACTGGTCTTGCACTTGTAAACCAAACCTCACAGCTCTCTCCTAGACTCAGGATTTTCTATTACGCTAAACCTGCCCATCTTAACTTAAGGGCTAGCCATTAGATTGCAAGCGCAGCTCCTCACCCATGAAAGCAATCCCATTTTTGTGGAGTAGTTCTGGTAGTTTTGGGTTCTCAGATGCGTGGCCCCAGCCAGCCCATACAGCCTGTAGAAGTAAAAAAAGACCATAAGTCACTCTTTGTTTTAGTAAAACAAGCAAGCGAGCAGAAATAGAAAGCATGCAGATGCTTCACGTCTTTCTTTTCCTCACTGAAAACAGCCTCACAACATTCCTAAGCCAGACAAGCCTCCTCAGCTACGCGGCATGCTTAGTTTAAAGGGCTACTCTCTTGTAGACAAGTCAAAGGCAGCTCAGGAAGATGTGGAAGTGGGACTGAAAGGGTGAAGGGAACCTCCTAGCTCCTGCAGATACTCACACAGGAGATACACTGCGCTGTAACACGCGTTGCCTTTTGGTGCTAGCATAGGTGTGTCATTTCAGTCTCTTTGACCTGTCTTTTCCCCTAGCCACAGGTCATTCTTTAAGGAGAGAAGACAGCTTAGTGCTACCTCGTTTGGAAAACCACCTTTGACACTTCTCACCTGCACGGGAATCCGCTTCGCGATATCAAGAATGAGCTCCACGTTTGCATAGTTGTTGTTGTTTGGGCCTCCTGGAACCGGGACGTAGTGATCTGCCATTTTAATATACTCTGCAAACACAAGGAAGGGCTCATTTAGATGGCAAATCTAATAACCGGTACTTGGCCTAAAACTGCCTAAAGCTACACGACTTCAGCTCCTCCAGAAAAATCCATTACTTGACAGAACGGTGTGTGGAGCAGTGGACGTACATTCAGCTTCTTGCATCCTTGTGGGCACACGGGTCTGTGGAAGGAGAAGGTCGTGGACCTTCACTGCCCTGTTCAACTCACCTGCATTTGCCTTCAGATCCTCTGGAGTCACCATGACAACAAATCTGATCGCCCGCTCATTCCGGAACATCTCGTAGGACCAGCGTCGGATGGACCTCATGCATTTCACTGCTGCAATGCCATTGTTCGCGATCAGGACCTGAGTACATCAGAAGCAGGATGAAACAGAGGCTAAATAGCACAAAACGGTAAATTATAATGAAAACAGGGGTTTTTTTCTCTGCAGACTTTCCATCCAGTTTGGGGGCTGTGTGGTTTCGTTAGGCAGTGTTCAATTCAGCAAGAAGATTTAACGGCCCATCAGTCAATTTAGAAATCAGCTCTTGCTCAGTCATGAAGATTTTAATGTATTTTGCTTGTTTTGGGCTAAAAAGCAGAAGGACACAGAAGAATTCACAAAACGAGTGGCTAAAACTTTCAGTACCTGAAAGGAAGAGCCCTCATCCATTGATTATATATTTTTAAATACATTTCTTAGTGGTTTTTCCAGTCTACTTCTGCGATATCTCTCTATAAATCCTTCTGTATCAGCAGAAGTGCTCTGACTCACTCAAGGTTTTTTTCCTGTCACGCGAAACTAAAAACAATGGCATGTTTATTTCTCATATATAAAATAAAATGGAAACACAACAATCACAGGCAGAAGCACAACTTTCAAGCTCAGGAGTGCTAATATTGTGATATCTGCAATGTACAGCCTTACACAGAGAGAAGTCATAGCTCAAGAGAATGGAACAAAATGCAACATGCTGAGGTCAGAAAAGGTCAGGAACTCACCTTTTCAATAACTTTATTCCCTCCAAAACGAGTAACAAATTCTGCTGGGGAGGCCACAGTGAAATCCCGCTGCACATCAACTTTCTTCCTGTCCCGGCCTTGCTTTACAAGGTGTAAACCAGACATGCTGGGCCTGAGGGAATTTGCGGGAGACAGAAGAAGGCAATGTGGCAGAGCAGACGTACACAAATACAAGAGGATATCTGAATCATTTGTGAAGTTCCCCTTGACCATATTCCCCAAGCGGACGAGTAGAATCACTCCTTGCCTCCAGAATGCCCTGGCTGGGTCCTCAGCTCTTACAGACACGACTGGTTTATTAACTACCTTCCAGTTCTCTCTCTGCAAAAGCCAAGCTATCTGGAGAAACTCTGGTTATGCTACTATGTAAGTAGGTAAACCCATATTCACTGCACATTGCTGCCCAACACAGAACGAGAACGCCCCACCACATTGTCCTCAGTTCAGCTGGTGAAGCTGGGAAACAAAAACAACGTTTTGTGGTTTTGGTGAAACAAGCTGCTAAGATCAGACTGCGTAAGGAAACCCTGCTGCAGAGCCACAGCAAATAAAGCTCCAGCTGCAAATGAGAGACTCTGTCACTGGCTACTTAAAATTTATTTTCCAAGACTTTTCCACCGTCCAGTGTTTAATACCTTCCTCAGAAGTTCTCAGAGCTAGAGGACAAATTAATCACGTTACTTCTACTACAAACAGCAAAGGCCAGTTCTGTGTCTGGCAAGATCAACTCTGTGCTCTGCCACCGTCCTTCTGTGTGGGAATGGGACAGTCGCTTCCCTCTCTTACGCTTCAGCTTCCACAGAAAAAACAGCTGGATAAATCCCCCCTTGCTTGTGCAAGCGCTACAGGGCTTGAGTAGCTGAAGTTTGCAAAGCTGAAATGGTGAGAGGGGGTCCGTGCCACCAGAGCACAGTGTGACAGGCAGCAGCAGCCCCCAGGAGCCAGGCGGACCCCACAGGCTGCCCTTCAGCCACAGGAAACCCACCACGAACCTCTGCCCTAATCAGCTGCTGAAGAGCTGCCGTTGAGCAACTCCCCTGGGAAACGGGATGGGCTGCAGCAGAAAGCGACTGCAATTGCTGGGGAGGGGCACGAAGGGAAAACCAAACCGAGGACAAGCCAAGCCATGGACTGCATCTCGAGGTCTCCTTTGACAAACGCAGCCACCCAGGTCGGGTAGCCCGAGAGTTGTTCCTGAGAAGTTCACTGCCCACAGGAGGTTTTATCATCTAGCACAACCACTTCAAAAAGGCGTGTGTCAAAACCTGGTACGACCAAGCAGGAACTGCATTAGAACGAAAGGCGATACCTCAGGTAAGGTAAGATCAGTGCCCAGATCTGACCACAAAGACACGTTGATCTCCCACACACAGGATGGAGCAGATCCATGGACTTTGGCTTTGACATCCTGCCGTGGCACATCCCTGAGGATTTCCAGAATAGCAGGAAAGTGCATTTGCAGCGCTTGAAACTCAGCCCGTGTTCTGCGTTAACACATTAATCCTGCTCTCCCACACATGAGACATTCCCCTGACAAATGGCCACGCTGGTGGAGAACTTCAAGTCAGTGTCTTGGAAATACTGCGCTTAACTGGGAAGTGAAAAGCTTTCCCAAGCACAGTGAAAGAGACTTTGAAGCAATCCGAGAAACCAAGAACGGGAGAAGTAAAGGTAAGAGGGAAAACAAGATCAATAGGTGATTTTAAAGCATGCTAAAAATCCAGGTGTCTACCTCCCAGTGATATTTGGGGATGTGCAAGTGGCTGTACCAGGTCAGATCAAAGCACAGCCCGTCCAGTAACTTGTCTCCAAGAAGAGCTGACAGAGAAGGGCGTAAGAACAAGTTAAGGGTGCAGAGGTTCCTCCCCTCTGTACTTTCCCTTCTTCCAGCAAACTGCACTTACGGAGATAGACATTGTCACTGAACTTAAAACTTGTCCCCACGAGCAAGAGTTCACAGCCTGCTCCGTGATAATCACAGCCCAGGAATCCAAGGACAGGAGCCAACAGGCAAGAAAAAGGGGAAAGGTGTAGCTAAGGTTGAATTTCTATCAAAGGCAGAATTTATGGCATGGAAGGAGCACAGCCCAACAAGCAAGACAGGTTTATTCACTGCAGGTTTACTGTATCAACAAAAATGGGGGAAAAAAGAACCAAAAGCCCAGGGTCAGAATCTGTGACATGCATGTATGAATGTGAACTATCCTGCCAAGCTGCAATTACTACACATACAAAGATACTGCTGCAGATAAAATGTCAACACAACCAGAGGTTCACCAGCCAGAATAACGCAGAAGCGCTTGTTTATAGTTCCATTTGTGACAGTAAGCATACCGAGAACATGACGTTTATTTACTAATAACCACAGGCTGCACATTGTCATCAAAACAGGAGAGATTTATTTATTTTGCCCAGGGTTAAGATGGGGTAGAAGTCAGGCAGCAAGGAAGAAAGGACACCGAGCTCTAAACAAAACAGAATCAATGCCGGGTTAGTCATCCCTATTAATCACCAGGTCACAAATGCAGTGTTTTGTTATGTAGGAACTTCCAAAAGGCTCATCTCTCCTTCACGGCTGATCCAGGATAGAGGCTGTGCAGAATCTCCAACTTTTTAAGCACCGATTCCCCAGCTAAGACACATCCCAGCATCTTTCTCACAGCCTGCATGCTCAGCCGCCTCGCAGGAACCGGTGCGGTCGCAGAGGATAAAATTAACATGGAAAAATATTGGTACACGTTTCCAGCCCAGAGCACCCGCCTGCCCCAGTCCGAGCTGGCTGCTGCTAGGAGGAGACAGCCCGAGCTGGAATT
>WEIS01056849.1:0-15737 GCA_013389965.1 Todus mexicanus | reverse complement strand
AAGAAAAGAAAATAGAACGAGAGAAAAGATAACAAAGTAATCCACTCGGGACAAAATTGAGTTTTAATGTGATTTTGGTGGAAAACAGCTTCTCTGGCTTTGATTTCCATGGAAACTAGTACAGCGATGCTGCTTACCACTGCCTGCAGCAGGGCTGAGCTTGGCAGGAACAGCAGTGCTGGCTGAACTGAGAGTGCAGTGATGAGCTGGCCAGTGCCTGGGGGCGATGCTCAAATTCATGAGCGTGAACTGAACAAAATGGGGTCGCTGACCCAAAAAAATCTACCCACGGCTCCCTCTGCATCTCCTGATCTGTCTCAGCTTTCTTTCCCCATGGGTTCTTCTCCCTAAATTTTGTGGTCAGAGCCCAGGGCTGCTTTGCCATCTGCAGGTATATTCTCGATGGATGGGTGGATCTCAGTATTGCCTTCTCTGTAGCAGCCTGAGCCCCTGTAAGTGCGGTAGCTGCTGGCTCCTGGGGTGGCTTTAAGCTGTGACAGACTTCACCTCAGCTCTCGAGATTCCTCTTCACCTCGTGCCCTTGCACATCATGTCACGTCACTGCCCTGTGGGGCTGCCATGGAGTCTCCAGACCTATTATTGTTTAGTTTTAACCAGCAGACCTGCTTTAAACTAGATACAAGGAATAAATTCTCAGCTGTGAGGGTGCTGAGACACTGGCAGAGGTTGCCCAGAGAAGCTGTGGGAGCCCCCGTCCCTGGAAGTGTTCAGGGCCCGGTTGGATGGGGCTTTGAGCAACCTGGTCTAGCGGGAGGTGTCCCTGTTTGGATTACATTTCTGATCATGCATTTCAATATTGTTTTCTTTTAAGAAATACGAGTGGCCAGGAGAATGCTGCTGGTCAGCACTTGCTGACTTTGTGGCAGAAGCAGCAGCAGAGAACTAACTGGCCCAAGGCAGGTGAGACTGAGGCCTAAGGGGGAGCTCAGTGGTTGCCCTGCTTTGTTTTTCTTCAGCAACAGACATGGGGAAACTGGTAAGATATTCAGCTGCCATGGCGTGGTTCGGTCCCTCGCTCAGCAATTCCTCTTACCTCCTGCCACATCTTGGGTTTTCATGGGAGCCTTCACCTCCTGGAGTTTTGTTTAGTCTGTACCTCTCAGCCTGGGAGAGCTGCTGGTGCTGCAGCCGTAAATATCTGTGGATAAAAACGGGCGTTTAAAATGCGACAGATGGAGCTAAGCCTCAAAGCAGACCGAAGGGTCTTCTGCTTGGGGGGGATTTATGGAGGGTGAATGTTCAGGCTGGCTCCTCTCAAGGCTTCAGTGCAACGTGGTTCATCTTTTGTATTGAAACTCTCTCAAACGCTGCTGTGTGAGATTTGTTGCCTATGTTGTGCGGGGTTTGGGGGTTTTTTTTAACTAGAAGCTACTTGTTATAATACTTGTTGACAAGGACAACCAAATGATGTCAAAGTCCCTCTAATTATCCCAAGCTGAAGTGTCACCTCTGCTTTCTGTCTGAGCAGATGAAAGCGATGTTCAGAGACCCGCTTAATACCGGAGCACTTTCCAAGGCAATCAACTGCTCCAAGCTCTTTTTTTTCCCCCTAAGCAATCTAAATGCTAAATAGATCTTTTAAAATGATTACCATAGCTAAGACGAGGAGCTATTTCCCCCTGCAAACACCTGATGCTCATTAGTAACATTTAACATGTCACGCATCACCTCTGTTTACTCCAAACTTTTTTTGGCGGGAGCTTGCCAGGCATCCGCCAGTGCTGAAGAGCTTGGGGAGGCCTCTTGAGCACAAATACTTCGCCCTGAGAGAGAAGGGCTCTGGATTTCTGTGAAACTCTTCCCTTTTCCCCTCTCCCAGCTTCATTTTGGTCTTCTTAAAAATACATAGTGAACGACACCCGCCTGGAATCAGCCTAAGCCAAGCCCCCAGCCCAGGGCCTGCACTTGGGCCTCAGCAACCCCCTGCAGCGCTCCTGGCCTGGGGAGCTGTGGCTGGAGCCGTCTGGAGGAAAAGGACCTGGGGGTTCTAATTGACAGGAGGCTGAATATGAGCCAGCAGTGCCCAGGTGGCTGAGAAGGCCAAGGGCATCCTGGCTTGGATCAGAAATGGTGTGAGCAGCAGGAGTAGGGAGGGGATTATCCCCCTGCGCTCAGCACTGGGGAGGCCGCACCTTGAGTATTGGGTTCAGTTTGGGGCACCTCAATCCAAGAGAGATCTGGAGGGGCTGGAGCAGGTGCAGAGGAGGCAATGAAGTTAGTAAAGGGTCTGGAGAATAAATCTTATGAGGAGAGATTGAAGGAGCTGGGACTGTTTAGTTTGAGGAAGAGGAGGCTGAGGGGAAACCTCATCGCTCTCTGCAGCTCCCTGAAGGGACATTGCAGAGAGGTTGGTGCTGGGCTCTTCTCACAGGGAATTAGCGACAGAACCAGAGGGAATGGTTCCAAACTACAGCAGGGGAGGGTTAGACTGGATAGGAGGAAAAAAAAAACCACAGAAGGAGTAGTCAGAACCTGGAATAGGCTGCCCAGGGAGGGGGTTGAATCCCCATCACTGGATGTGTTTAAAGGCCATTTAGATGCGGTGTTGGGGGATATGGTTTGGGGGTGAACTTTGCAGAGTAGGGTTAACGGTTGGGCTTGATGATCCCAAGGGTCTTTTCCAACCTCAGAGATTCTATGATTCTACGATTCTAACTCAGACATGAGCTTAGCATTGAGGGGCAGGGTGGGAGAAGAGCTGCTTTCAGCCTGTCTTGGCAGCACCTCTTTCCCAAGTCAAAATGTGACACATCTGGATCACTGGTGGCTGCTTGCACATCCTAGAGCCCTTGGCAGGGTCCGGAGCCCCTTTGCCCAGGAACAGCACATGCTACAGCATGGACCACACGCTAAGCTATCAGAGAATGGTTTGAGGTCGAAGGAACCTTAAAGATCATCTAGTTACAACCCCCCAGGGCTGCCGCACTGGCTTTCCCACTACAAGCAATGCCTCCTGCTAGGGGAAGTCCACCGGAGGAGTCTGCTTGCTGCACCTCCGATGGCTGTGAGGAATCCCTCTGATTCTTGTACCAATGAAACATATTAATGAAGCAATAAACCCTCTGGGAAACTGGGGTTGCTCAAGGTGGAGCTGTTCTTACCTCTGACAGCTAAAGCTGCTCTACTTTACGCCTTGCATGATAATAAAGCTTAATTTGGACAAAGGATCTATGATTTTAGCTTAGTGGTTCAAGAGCTTTCTGCCTCTGGAGCAAGGCCCGGGGCTAGAGATTGCTTCAGGAATTACTTTCCTTTATTATTTTTTTTTCTGTAAGCATTTAATTTCAAGTTCACAGATGGCTTTTGGAGCAGTGCCTGGAATGCAGGACCTTCCTGCCATGCAAATGCCCCAGCTGCTGCTAGAAAACTGTAATTACTTTTCCTCTGGTGCAGGTCATCCTCGGATATTCCATACCCAGGGTTTCAAAATAGCTTCACCATAAGACCTTCAGTGTTTTGCCCTCTAATCCCTCCTGCCAGCCTCAGACAAGCCTGTACAGCTTGGTGAAATAGAGGAAGCAGTGGCTGTTCTTTTATTTTTGCCTTTATTCGCAATGGTTGCGCTCTGAGAAGGTTTACCGAATCGAGGGAAATGGAGGAACACCTTGTTTATGAGTTCCCTCAGCACTTACAAAGATGGTCTGAAGATGGCCGAGTCTAAAGCACTTCCAGGTAGATGCTGGAGGAGATCCTGAAATGCAAAGACTGAGATGTACATTTGAGGTGAATCCACTTTTGGACAACAGAGGTTTCCTGGCTTCCAGTTTGAGATTTAATGATTCACATCCCACCTAAACCTTTTGGATCTGGGCTGCTGGACACCATACATCATCTGGGGTACAGCCTGGAAACAAGTCTGAAATCATCTGACTTTGAGCCCTGTGTTTTGGCTAGGGTATCATACGATCCTCTTGATGCACTCTTCCCAAAGTTCTTACTGAAATGTCTCCTTTGAATAACGTGTGCTTCTCTACTGCAGGGGTTCTTCATGCCTTCATAAATTGCAAAGAAGGCTGAAGGTCTTGAGTTAGTAGAGTTTGTAGGACCCTTTCATGGGTGTGCTGTGCATGGTAATGCTAGATCATCTGTGACCTCTGTGGACGCAGAGCCTCCAGACACCGTGTCCGTTGCTAAAACAGATTACAAAAATCTCAAAGGGTTTTTGCTCGGAGCAAAAGCAAGCGCTGCCGGAAAAATTTCCTCTGAATCAGAGAGTAACAAAACCTGACCCAGAGGACCTTGAGCATGTGTGGGAAGGGTTATCTGGGGGCTCTCCCTCATATCCCAGGGCTCCCACCAGCTGATCTGTTCAATCACGTCTTAATCTGACCATAATCCCAGCAAGCTCATGAAAGGGAACTAGCAGGAAAGGCTCGGTGCCTGCTGCAGCGACGAGTGACCAAGCAGATCCTATAAGCTGTAAAAGGTTTTAAGGGGATCAATATTCTCTGTGCTCTCGTTTCTAACAGGGCTTTACTGCAGGGCTCTGATTCATGTAGTTCATTAAATGGACTCAGATGGAGTTTCTATAACTGAGTTTATACTCCTAGGGCATAGGATCAAAATAGCAGCAGCGAGCAATTGCCAAGGTGCCTAGAACTCATCTGGAGAAGTAATTGCAGGAGTGCTGAAGCGTTAGACTTCAAAGAACCATGGATGTGGCTAAATCAGTATTATTAATTGCATTTAAGCTAACAAAGAAAAATAAAATAGTTATCTGCCATGTTAAGGGTCACTTTAAAAACCGCTCGGTGCCATGAAGTAGGTATTTCAGCTCGATTGCAGTACCACTTGCATTCTGGGGCAAGTGTTTTCTGGGTCTCCGGGAAGCCTGTGAGTAAACAGCACCTAAACAATAACTGAGAGGGGATCTCATTAATGTTTATAAATACGTGAAGAGCGAGTGTCGGGAGGATGGAGCCAGGCTCTTCTCGATGGCACCCAGTGACAGGACAAGGGGCAACGGGTGTGAGCTGGAACACAGGAGGTGCCACTGGAATATGAGGAAAAACTTCTTTGCAGTGAGGGTGCCAGAGCCTGGCCCAGGCTGCCCAGGGGAGTCGTGGAGCCTCCTTCTCTGGAGATGTTTAAAACCCACCTGGACGAGTTCCTGTGGGACTTGATCTAGGTGATCCTGCTCCGACTGGGGGACTGGACTGGATGATCTTTCAAGGTCCCTTCCAATCCCTGACATTCTGTGATTCTGTGAACTCCTTATCTACCTTAGATCTGCATAGACACTTTCCTCATCCCTGCAAAACATCTGTGGAAAACATTAGTCAAGTAAAAAAAACCCTCCAAGGAAATAACCCAACTTAGAGTTCTCACGTGTAGCTGATCAGACAGAAGTGCCACCTAGTCCAGTAGCCCATGTCTGTCAGCGACCCACACCAAGCGTCTAGGGGAATACGTAAGAAGAAGACAAGTGCAGGGTGTTACTCTCCCAAAACACCCTCAGGAGCTTCTGATGTGTTGGAACCCTGAGCCAGGGGTGGCATCCTTGCAGTTCACAACCGCTGCCTGCTTCCTCTGCACGGGGCTTAGCTCAGTAAATAGAGAGAGGGGGGTGTTGCAATTCTCAGAGATCTTCTGCATTAACTGATTAGCACTACTCATTGCTAGTTAGGCTCAGGGTCGGTTTTTGGTGGAGGGCAGGGCAAGAGAGATCAGTTAAACCAGTGCATGTGTGAGGAGGGAAAGGGGGAATTGGGCCAACGTGTTCAGCTTTAAGCTGCTCAGCTGGTATTAGGCTGGCACCTGCATTTTGCTCCTACAACAGAGCCTGGGTAAGTCACATAGGTAGGTTTTATTTTCAATCTGAAATACGTGTCAAACACCTTTGAGGCTGGACCTCTCTTCTCCCTGCAACTAGATTTAAGCGACGGCTAACTCCTCGTGACAGCATGCCTGGAGGTGGTCATGAATTTTCTACAGAAACAGTTTAACTGGAGAAGTCAGATTTCTGGAGCTTAAAAATGTTTTAGTTAAGGTGTCTTAGGGGGCAGGAGGAGGTTGATAAAAATTCTGCTGGCTGCTGTTCTCCCGCAGGAGGAATCTGGGGCTCCAAATGAGAGGCCTGAGCCTCTTGTACCTCGGGAGAAGGGGGTCCAAGGAGTAAGACCAGGCAGAAGCCAGCTGTGCACAGAGCTGCCTAGGTTATGCAATATGCTAACGAGATGATTAGGCCATTCATTATAAAATGGAGGGAGGTGCCTGTTTTTTTGGAAGGGGAATACTTCCTGGAGCTACGGCTGACCTAATTTGGGTGCCTTTCTGCCGAGAAACAGAGCAACACAGAGTCATGGTTAATGTAGCCCCTGCTCTGTTGATTTCAGACAGGCTCTCTGCAATATCTGAGGTGAGTGTCCTCGTGAAGATCAACCGCCTGGTTATTCTCACGTGTTTCTCTCTCAAGCTTTCTAGCCAAAGTTGTTTCATTTTGTGTGAATAGTGAGCGCTTTTACTTGGAGATGGTAGAGGAAAGGGGTAGAGGCGGCGGCGGCGAGCGATCGAGGAACAATTACGTGTGTTTTGAACGCGAAAATAACACATAGGCTCTTAGGAGGCATTAAATTATTCATTCTCAGTGAAGACTAAGGAGGTAGAATTATAAAAGGGTATTATCAGTACGAAAGATTGGTAAACTTCACGGAGAGCTGCAGGTGCCCAGAATGATAACTGTGTTCAGTCCAAGGCGAGCAGAAAAAAAGCTGCAGAAAGCTGCTGGGATGAGCAGGAGGCAAAGAAACTCGTTGTGCGAGAAGAAACCGTCCATCACAAGTTACTAATTTAGCAAAATGGAGATGGAGAATGATTGCTTTTCCTGGGAGATGAGGGGAGAAGTACTTGGAGAAAGAATACGTCGAGATGCTCCTAGCACAAAGTGGATAGAAATTGAAATCAAACTCCCTTGGCCCAGAATCGAGGAGGATCCTAACGAGCTGGAAAGTGCGTTCTGGAAGAGCCAGGCAAGGAAAGCCGCATTGGTTTGGCGCTGGCCAAGCTTCTGGAGGTGGTGGGGGATGGAGAAGGAACAATTCTGGATTTGAGAAATGCGTTTCTTTGAAGACTTGAATGCTGACTCTTGTTTGCTACGCTCGGTGCTTCCGCTACATTCCAGCCTTCCAGTGGAGCAGATGCACAAGCTACGAATTCCCTCAGAGACCGAGTTAATGTGCTGAGAGAAAAGGGAGTTCGTTCTTTTTCTCCCCACCCGCTATTTCCTTCCTGCTTAGAACCCGAGAGCAGCCGTAGCTAAAAATGAAATGTAGAGCAAGGGTTATTTCTGGTCCTACTAGTGCTGACTTTCCTCTTCCTGCTGCAAGCACGTTCCTGGGTGTTGTGTTCGGATGCCTTTGCCACCCGATGAGGTCAGCAAGGAGCGCTGGGGTGGAGGCAGGGGCCGGGGTGTGATTGCTTTTCTCTCCAGTCATGCATGGTCTGTTCCTTTACCTTCCCTGGGTGTTTCACGATGTCCTTGAGCTTTCCCTATCGGTACGTTACAGATTGCTGAGGCCTTTTGTCTCTTACTTTCTTTTCTTTTAAATTTGTTGAGTGCTGAAAAGGCTTGTGGGGTGTACAGGGAATGTCAGAGGGGGTTGCATGGGGTGGCAGGTCTGATGACCTCTCGGGATAAAAACAAGGCGTTATTCATAAAATCAGAGAATGTCAGAAGGTGGAGGGGACCTCAAAAGATCATCTGCTGAGCAGGATCACCTAGATCAAGTTGCACAGGAACTCGTCCAGCTGGGTTTGAAACGTCTCCAGAGGAGGTGTCCCAGGTGAACCTTCACTGGTTCAAAGAGAATATCGGCACAAGATCAGATCTGACTGTTCTGCACCTTGTCTTTGCTGCAGGTTAGAGCAGGTCTAACCAGATCAGATTGCTCACTGCTGCGTCCAGTCTGGTCCTGAACATCTCCATGGATGGATATTCCCATGTCTCAGGGCAACGGGTTTGTGTTGGGAGCGCGTGAAACCCAATCCCCTGGGTAACTACGAAGGGAATCGTTGAAACTGAGGAGCCTGCTTCCTGCACGGGCAATGGGGTGATGCAGCAGCTGTCTGGACAGGAATTAAATCCCCTAGATGGAAGCAGTTGTGTATTAAGAGATCTCGGCCAGTGACAATCTGAGTTGGAAGGACTACGGAGACGTCGCAGGGGTTGCAGCAGCAGGTCGACTAAAACCTTTGCTAAAGCCCTACCAGGGAGGGCACTGAGCTGGGATACGCAGCGCGCAGGTTTTACTTGTGCGTCACGTGCAAACTCGGCACGAATCGCAGGAATCAAACCTACAAATTGGAGCTGTGCCCAAACCTCCCCCAGATAAACTGCTCCTGCAGGCCTAGCCCAGATTAATACTCGCTGCTAGAACCCGACGCTTCCCTGTGACAAACCCAGATGGGTCTTACTTTAATACTTCCCAGACAGAGTGAGGACGAAGCGTTTATTAATAGGTGCGAAAACCAAATAGCTCCATTCCGGGTATTTCGGTGGCAAATTCATTGCCCTGCTGTTCCAGTGAATGGCGCGTTACGTTCAGCCAACGCTAAGCAACGCCAGAGCGGACAAGATGCTCAGCGTAGAAAACCTGAGAACCGACTAACGTGGCTCTAAAATAACTTTCTCTTTCAACAGCTTGACTCCTGGAGTTTACGTACAGCTAGCGTCAAGTTATCGATCCTTTTTTCTTGAGGCAAATACTGAAGTCGGCGCTCCCAGACTTCAAGGGATAGGGGGCAGCTGAGGTTCAGATGCTCAGTGAGGCTGAGACTCTCAGATTCAGTTACCAGCCTCAGCCATACCTTGAACTATGTTCCCTGGCCCCTCAAATACTCCCCGCTCCCAAACTATGGGAACGGCAGGACGGAGAATTTGCAGTTTATTTGTTTTAACGCTCTCCAGGGTCTAGCAGACCCTTAACAGTTTCCCAGCAGCTGAAAAACAGGAGCTTGCAATGGCTTCGTGCCTGTAATCGAGCTACCCCGCTTTTGATTCTGTTTATTAGCTGTCTCCACGGCTTGTTTGAGTTTCCAGCGTAGCCGAGTTTCGGTACAATCAGGCCGTCGCTCGGTGGCAATTGCAAATGTACGTAGCTGTTGATGTGCTCTTAAAGCAAAGGAGCCGGAGCGTTCCCCTCCTCCCCCTGCGAGTAACTCATCTCAAGAAGCAGCGTTGCTTTCAGCGCACCAGGAACTACCACGCGGCTTGGCGTGTGGTAGCGAGCTCGTAACCAGCAGCTTGCTGACTTCTGAAAAATCGGGTTGTTCTTCCAACCTAAAAAAAACCCCCGCGGGTGGTCAAGCCTCCTCTTGCCGTAAACAGCTTTTTCTAAAGCATGTATAGATCAGTTGCTAACAAAGGTACCAAGGTGGTCTCGGCTACTACACGCTCCTCCTCGCCTCTGTACGTGAGAGCAGGCTGATGGAACGATGGGGGTGCTACTTTCCCGCTGTACTTAGGCTGTGTTGTGACACAAGTCGTGATCCTCATCTATTTTCCAAGCGCGTGATGATGGAAGAGACCATAGGCAAGTATTTTAACTGCGTCGCTTATTTTGCCCTCGAGGCAGGAATTCAGTTTTGCTTTCCGCAATCCCCCTGCAGCGTACCGAGGGAGGCTGCGGGGTGGGATTCCGCTAAGAGTGATCCTGTTGTTGTGGTGGTATCAAATACAGCTTGAATTTTAATCCTAGTGGGGTTACGCCCTGCTCCGAGTGAGTTACTGAATGGCAGGAGCATGCAACACTAGATAAACTGGGGTTTATATATATATGTGTGTGTATGTATATATATATATATATGTCTGTTGCTTCACAAAAAATCAAGTGAAAGGCAACTCTAAAGGGATGCGGAGAACGGCAGCTCAACAATTACGTACTAAAGTTTTAATGAGTAGTTTCTTTGAAGAAAAACAAAGACTGGTAGCTGGGTGGCAAGGGGGAAAGAGAGACGATGCCCAAGTCACTTCTCTTAAAAGTGGGCTACAGAGGGATAAAAAGAACATTTACCTGCATTTGCCAGTTCTGTGAAAACTTCCGTTACTGAGATGATCAGTAATTGACTGAAAAAAAAGGATGAACCCTCAAGTTAAAGCTTGTGTACCTTCTCGTTACCAAAAAACCCCCACGAACCCTTCACAAAGCTCCTCCCCTAAAGGAGAAATGTTCCTTACCACCTGCTGTATTTTCTTCCATTTTTCTGCGCTAACACGAGAAATCGGTATTTTGTACTTGTTTACTGGTCTTAGTTTGCACAACTATTATACCGGAGCCCAAACCAAGAAAGAGGAAGGTTATTTTTTTTCTTAACCTGAAGTTTGGTCTGATTTAATCTTTGAAGGAAGAGCTGCATTATGTTCCTGGTTACTGTAGCTTCATCACACTCCTCGTGCTCTTTCGCAATCTGATTATACGGGGCAAGAGTGCATTTTTTGGGGGGAAGTTTTACTGTGTCAAGCTGCATTTGGAGACAAAACTTCCCCGGGGAATTATTTACAGATTTCAAGTAAGCTGGAGTGGATTAATAGACTTCTGACCTACTGTTTGGAAAAGTTGCTGTTTATTGTTGTTTTGATGGTCGATTGAACTGGTTCCTGGTCAGCTCAGTAGGACTGATCTCCAGTTTGTATTTGTGATGAGAAAAGTTCACCACCCCCTCCCAGTATCTCTCTAAGAACCTCTCTCTCCTCAGTAACTCGATTCCAAGTTTTCAGCAGCTATTACTTATCACTTCAGCGAAGCTGTTTTCATTAAAGCTTTGCTACAGTCAGTCCATTTGACCTCAAGATTCTCTTAAGCCAATCCATTTGCTGGCAGGATCATCAGAAACTATTGATGTGGAGTAGGAAGCGAAGTGCACCGGAGAGAATTAAGATTCCTCCGTTAATCCTGGAACTGCTCCTGCACAGCCTCACGCTCCGACCTTGTACCTACAGCAGGCAAACTCTGGACTAAAGCAAAGGCACAAAGCACCAAGCTAGCCTTGCTTTTTTACCCACTGTATTTTTTCTTTTGGTCTAATATGTCCTTCAATCCAAACTTCTGCACATTTACAAAGGCATCAGCATTCAAGATATTAATGGGCAGATAGAATTTAAGTGCTTTAACAGTTAAGTCTCTATCCTTTGTAAAAAGAAATCATGGTTTGGGGGTGGATCTGCATCGAAACAATTTGTGTTGCCTAGTCGAAGGAACAGACTAATTCATGGCGTCTGGGATGTGATACGCTCAGCCTGCTCTTGCCTCTCGCCTATCCTAGAGCAGACACGCTTACCTGGATATAAAAGATCAAGCTTAGAGCGCAAGAGCGTTGCTGTGTTTTCCCTAAGATCCCCAGGAAAGACAGATTAGGCCAGAGAATTTAACTTGGGGGGCCAGAATTTGAGCCATTCTGTAAAAAAACAAACAGCCTGAGTCGGTTCAGCGCACAAAATCTTTCGAGCCCTTAAACAGGCAGGAAAGATTTGCCTTGTTGCTTGGCGCAACCCACAAAATTCAGCAGTCGAGTTTAACTAAAGGGTAGGTTTTTATTCCCCATTAAGACCGTCTCGAAGACATGAACCAAACGTTGCAAATCCCCACGGAAGGGCACATACAGTGAATGCGGTGAACTACAATGCCAACAGCCCCCAGGGGTTCAAATAAGGTAGGACCATTAGCTAACTGGAGGGGAAACCAAAAAGAAAAGAAGAAAACTGCTGAAGATGTTGCGCTTTCTTCTCCATTTACACTGAAAAAAAAGCCAAACCCAACAAAACCCTCTAACAATACATTCGGTCCCGACTAAAAGAGTTTAAGATGGCAACAGGATGACTATAATACAAAACGTTCACTACTACACTCTGTACACGCCTGTTGTCCGAGCCCTCCCCCAAACCCAGGTACGGCCGGCGCCCCCCCATTATTTGCTCGCTTGCTGGGCCTGCCTGCGGAGGAGGACGTAGATCTTCTCCTTTATCCAGTCTTTATTGTACGGTTGGTACGTCTGAGTATCAGCACGGTAACTGGAGAGAAAGAAAAGGCATTAATGTAGTGTCAATCTGCCCCGTCGCGCGATTATCGGAAGAGCTTCGCAAACAACGAAGCGTCTCGAGTGGACGAGGCAGAAAGTTGAGTGCAGAACACGAGGGAGATCAGAGGCAGATGGGAACTGCCACTTCTCGTTCAGATTTCTCCTATTCCCTAAAAAGCAGTTACCCAGAACATCAGTAAGAACCTGAAATAAACCCAGCTGCTCCCAGGACTACTGAGCGACTGGATGGCGCTGCAGCTCACAGCTTAATTCATGCACATAATTACTGACGGGAGGCAAGAAACGGAGCACCTTAATATTCCGGAGCTCAGAATGAAGAATAATTCCACCAGGAAACAATCTAATTTGTCCTAATGAGCCGAACGCTTCTTCAACACTACTACACGTTCATGTAAATTATCAAGAGCTCCAATTCTGTTTGGAGTTTTTGGGAAATGAATAAAAGCAGTTTTCCAGGTAGACTCACGGAGAGGTGACAAAAGATTCTTGCCAGCTGGCAGCGAGGGCAAGCTTACGTCTCCCCAACAAGGACGCTTCGTAAAAAGCAAACTGAAAACAAGAACCCCCAGGCTCATTTTCTTTGCTCCGGGGATAGCCGATAAAAGCAGTGAGCTAGCAAGATTTCTTGCCAGGGCCAGAGAACTCACTTTCTCTGTTCAATCGAAGCAGAATTAGATAGAGAAACGAAAGCAAATCATGTGAAGCATCTGTGTTGATTCACGCCCTCCTTTCCCCCTTTTTTTGTGATGAGGACGGTACTCTCAGTGAATGCTTTAAAACCCAGTGAGGTCCCAGTCAGTCTTTAGATCCGTCTGTAACGCTCCAATACAAGAGCAGGGAGCAAGTGCTTTAGGAATCGCCACGAAGAGAGGCGCGGCTGGCGCAGGCTGCGCGCTACGTGTGCCATCTGCTGGAAAACTGTGAGTCGAAGTACAATTTGGCACCACGCTGAGTTTACAAGCCTCGCTAAGAAAGGTGCGAGACCCTACCAGAAAATAGTTGCTACTTCCTAAAGCAAGTAGCTTAAGTCTGTTAAATAAATTCAAACCAAGTGTGGCTTCCAAAAGGAAGATCACACCTGAAGATTAAATGCGGCAGAATGTCTAGGGGCAAGGTAACTCTGCAGCAACCGTAATCCTGTTTTCCTTATTCTACTGAAAACTTTGGTAAATGGCATTGGTAGTAAGTCAGGAACAATAACCTAGATTCTGTACGTGCATCAGAACGCAAAGGAAAGCAATCTGATCCTGGGAGGGTTAAACAGCTTTTTATTTTCAACTGGAATTCACTGGGCAGCTCCGCAAGTACTTGCACTGAGCTTTGAGACAGAGCACTACAGCTGCAGAAACGTCCACACCAGATCCTCACTGGCTGAGGAAGAATTTCTGGAATTTTGAGATTCGAAAGCCCAATGCTATGTCTTGTGTTACTCGACATTGAGATTTGTATCCTTGCTTGCAACAGGATTTGTGCAAAGTTGATGCCGCTGTCGTGTGACACCGTTTAGTTTGAAATTCGTGGTGTGGAAAAGCACTCGTGATCTGGACTAAGTGGTCTAGTTATAACGTTACATTCTGCGTAGTGAAATTTGGCATTTGGTTTCACGGTGCAGCCAGAATGGGAAGTACCCCAGAGCCCCTTTGCTTGCTGACAACTTCAACACACAGATGAGAACTGGAGATACTGTATTCACCTCGGGAAGATTTCAACAATTAGCTACGGCTCTCAAGGATTGATCTGTTCCTCCATCACTTCATCGGGATTTACAGAAACTTCCATCTCGCTTTGTCTTGAGGAAAATAAACAGTTGGCTGCAACGCGCTTTGATAAGACTTCTACCGTGCCACTTGCACAGGATAAAATTCTGTTGCTGTTCTGCCTCCTTAAGAACCGGACCAAAGGCACAAAGGTCGATACAGCCCCAATTTCAACCGGTTCTACCACAAATAAAATACGGAGCTGTATTAAATCATTGGACTTCAGTATCTGAAACGCTGCGAGTTTCAACGTGACTAAAATTCAGGTGGAACTGTGAAGTTCCTGAGCTTTCTTTAGGGACGCTTTACACCACTGCAGTGACTTGCACGCTGGCTGCAACGCCGCTGCCTGACAAACAATTTGCTCTGAAAAATCACCCCGAACCTTACCAGACTTCACAGAAAACACGGAAGAGTTTAGGTGGCAGACTTCTGACTTCCCGAGGTGCCTGAAACGGACCGGTACAACGGAACTTACACGAGACAGCTGAGGTCTGCCAAGTCGTCGATGAAGTCAAACAACTGGCTGATGTCGTACGTAATGGATGGACTGTTGGGATTCATTCTCTTCAGATGCTCTTCGTACATTTTACAGACTCCTACGGAGAAAGGAGATGAGCAGCGCAGCATTAAAATAAAACAACCACCGTATTTGCTGAAACTTCTCCGGCTACTAAGCCACAAATATCAGGGAAGTTTTAGAGATGACTACTGTGATAACAGAGGCACAAACTTCTTACTCGGAGTTGAAATGGTTTTGCTCTGGCTATCTGCCTGGAAACATAATGCTGTAAAATCAGGAAAGATGCATGGAAAGAAGCGTCATTAACATCATCCAGAAAGAGTTTTAGTTCTGTCAAAAACGCAGCTTTCACTGGAAACCCCAAACCCCGTCTAATAATTTTAAGGCAGCAATGGCAACGTATGTTCCTGCTGTACAAACACCTGAGAAGGAGAACTAATGGCCAAAGAAGCTCCTCAAATATTGTAAAGATCACTCTTGGCAAGAGTCAAACAGGGCTACGGAGGTAAGAGTGACAGCACAAGCCTTCATATTCATTTAAATCCTGTTTATTTAAGCTAGCTCATAATGCAGATACATTTGAGAAGAATAAAATATCCATGCNTTCATTTAAATCCTGTTTATTTAAGCTAGCTCATAATGCAGATACATTTGAGAAGAATAAAATACCCATGCGAGCACAGAGGCTTTATGTGATCTTTGTTTTGCTTTTGTTTGCCTCGCAAAACTTCCTGGAATTAGAATTTTTATGTGAGTTTCTACATTTAAATCCTACAGCTGTAGTGTTTCCACCTTCTTTCCAAGCTCACCACGTGCATCTTGAAGCCACACAAGATTTTTTTTTCTCTGGCACGCGTGCCATGAGGCTGCAAATTCTGTATCAACTGCAGATGTATTTTATATATTATTTCCCTGTCTTTCTTTCATGTGGCTGGTGTAAAAATTAGCAAATTAGGCTCCGATGCTGCCATGAAATGCATCAGGCCACGCCTGCTGCCTGACCCTACCGAGAACGTTGCCCGCTCTCGCCGATTTTATGTGGTCTAACCTAGTTAAATCAAAAATAGAAATATAAAAAGGATGGTTTAGAAACAAAAAACTCCTATTTCTTAATTTGTTAAAACATTAGTAAGCAAAAAGGATGAATTTTTTTGCAGTTTTGAATGAATTATCTTGGGAAAACGTGAACAGCAACTTATTTTCTTACTGGTAAGTTCGGGAATATGTCAAAAATGGGGTTTTAGTAATAGTTTTTGACCATCGTCTGCACCCACCTTCCATGCATTCATTCACCGACTCATAATCAGCGTATGTTCGGCCTTCTGGCCTCTTGGTAGGCTGGACAAGTAGAATTGTGTGAGACTGCAAAACAAAACCCAAGAAAACCGGTTACTTGCAAAATC